>APFE030436399.1:93235-105763 GCA_000404065.3 Pinus taeda | reverse complement strand
CCCTTCTTGATTTCCCTCAGCTTATTTCTAAGAAACAAAACTTGATTTGCATCATTAACTTTAAATAAACTCACCAATCTATCGTAGATTTCCTTGGAGGTGTTTAGGTCGGAGATGTAAACCACCAAGTGCTTGTCGATAGAGTCCCGGATGATCTTCTGTTTTGACTTCTCTGGTTTTCCATTTGTTCCATGCAGCAGCGGATGCATTACATGGTCCAACACTCCTTGATCTTCTAGGGTTAGATCGATAGACATCTTCCATCCTTGATAGTTAGCTTTCTTATGAAGCTTGTCTTCAGCAGACTGTTGAAAACCCCATAGTTCTTTTAGGATAGCCTCGCCAATCTTCTCTTCGGTGATTGCTCTTGCTCTTGCTCGGGCTTTATCTTCACCTCAGCTCTGATACCATGTTAAGTTATGGTATGTTCTATGCTTATAACAATTTACTTCTTTTTCTTATTATATTCCACAAATTAGCAATCACATGTACATAAAGTAAAGTGCAGATAGAACATTAAACGATTGACAGAAAACAAGCCAAGATAAGAGACACAAGATGTGGTGGCTAGCCAGTGACAAACCCCATAATGTGTGGAGAAACCCTTTGATCAAATCTTCTTTTATCTTCAATAATTCAACAGAGATAAATAGCACAATAAATCTTATTTATATCAGCGGTAGCAAACCCTAGATCAGCAGCATCAACATTAGCGACTTCATCATCAAACTAGGGCAGACGATATCTCACAAACCGATCGTCGGATCGGCTTGATTCCGCCACCAAAAGTTGCGGCTTCCAGAGGAGGTTCAGATAAACATACAGCACAGTTCAGATGAGGAGATCTTCTAGTCCACGCAGGTCAAACTTTACTTCTGCAATTGCAGCTTCAGTTTCGACAGCTTCCAGCTTCAAACTAGGGCAATTGATATCTTGCAAACCATCCGTCGGATTGACTTGATTTCACCACCAAAAGTTGCGGCTTTCAGAGGAGGTTCAGATGAACCTACAGCGCAGTTCAGATGAGAAGATCTTCTAGTCCACGCAAGTCAATCTTTACTTTTGCAGTTGCAACTTCAGTTTTAGCAGCTTCCGGCTTCACATGTGTGAGAGAGACCCTTTTCTGCGCAGTAGAGAAGAGACTCTTTTCTGTGCAATAGAGAGAGAGAAAGAGATGTGATGAGATGAGTGAGTCCAAATGAGGAAAAGTCCTTCTGTATTTATACACAACGTTGGTGTTTGAATAGATGCCACAGTTGGGCTTCTAAGCCTACATGAGTTGTACGTCGTCGTGATAATAATTCCATAATCAAAATAAATTCATATCTCCATGAATACTTATCAGAATCGGATGATCTTTATATCAATCCTACACCTCTCGATGAGAGGAATCTAATAAAAATATCATCAGCCATGAATAAGATGACCCACATGAAGTTTTGCCCTGGTTGCCAATTTTAACACGAACTAGTTATCTCTGTTATTCTTCTTCACGAGATCATATCACTTCAATGGCACTAAGTCAGAGATCTTTGTCAATGTGGAGGCAGCCCTAAAACATTTCATCTTCCACTGATTATATTATACTAAAACTTCACTGAAATTCATCTACTATGACAATGAACTGAGGTCACTTAATTCCACCAAAAGTCATTTGAGTTTATATAGCGAAGTTATATCTTTATCTGTGCCTTTACTGAAATGTCCTAGCTCCATTCTGGAAAAGATCTGAATTTCTTTCTCCTTCATACTTGATGTCTTCAATATGGTGAATGGACTAGCTCACTGAAATATGGTGAATGGACTAGTTTCATCCTTTCAAGATACCTCTGAATATTAGCCCAAAAATGTCCTTGGGATCTTCATCTTGATCTTCAATGCAAACATATCTTTTCACTGAGAATACTTCAAGTGATCTTCAAATTTCCCTTGACCATAGCTCTGAAACCATGTTGGGAAATCCTAGGAGTTCGCAGTTAAATGATTTCCCTTATTATGACATTAACTTGTGATGTTTTCATTATTAGTATTAGGTCTCTTAATTATCTTTTCTTATCATCAAGAGTAATGTCAAGCAACAAATAGAAGAGAACACAACATATAGGCACGCTGCCAGGGAAAAACCCCCCTTAAGGGGAAAAACCCGGTCACAAATTCTTCCTTTAGTAGTTTCAACACGAGATGACCAAGACCTTTACATATTAGACTTGAGATTACCTACATCCATCAAGTCAACCTCACTTCCATGCTTGCATCAAAGCCTTATCACTGTGTTTGCATCAAGACTTCATCTCTGAACCTCTTTTCCATGACAATCCTGAGTTTTTCTTCACTGTAACAATACAAAATTTGCTCCTTGTGATAGATACAAATTTTGTGGTCACTATAATATGAGTTCATCTGTACTCTACATGCTTGTGATACCTTCTTACAGCAACAGCACCGAAAATACTCTTCTGAGATGGCACTGAAATACATTTACCAAAACTGTGATAGCAGCGAAGTTGATTTTATGTGATAGCAGTGAAATTTATCGAGCAAGCAATCTGAGCTCCTTTCACTGTAATAACACCGAAACAGTCTAAGCTTCTTCACTATGATTGCACCGAAATTACTTCTATGTGATCACCGAAATTTATCTTTGAAATTGCAAGCTCTGAGTTGGTGTAATGTGAAGATCCCAGGCTGGTATATATAGTGGTTTCCCCATGTAAATAGGTCAACATATGTTCATGAAGAGTTGCGTCTTTGTTATAGGCCAACATGAGTTCATTTTATGACGATTTCTTTTAGGCCGACTTGAAGGAGTCGTTGAGGAGGCTGAATTGATGATGGAGTAGTCTTTAACCAATAAACACATTGACTTTGACAATACCCTAAAGCCTACAATGGAGGCTTGACCTATAATTGACCCAAACATGAAACCCATGCCTTAATAAGTCAATTCTTTTCACTTTCTTTTGACAAATAAATTACATTTTGACTTCAAGTACAATAATGAAGATCGAACCTTGTTACATTTTCCAATACATTATTTCTATATCTTGGATTTCTTGTTTTCTTAGGATGCCCTTTACTTTGATTTTCATAAGAGTCTTTTCTATAATCATATTTGTTTTTGAATCTAGGTGCTCTTATTTTTTCTTTACAGTCACGAACAAAGTGACCATGATTTTGACAGTTAAAGCATCTAACTTTTGACATGTCTAGATTCCCTTTATTTGATTTGAAAGCAGATTTATTTTTATTACCTTTCTTTCTCTTGTCATAGGCTGTAAAAGCAGTAGGTTCTCCTTCTTCATGATGTGAAATTATCCCTTTGGAAATCATTCTGGCCTCCTCTTGGATACACTTTCCCAAGAGCTCATCAAATATGCGAATAGTGTTGATGTTGTTGATGGTCGTGATAAAAGTCTCCCAAACAAGAGAAAGACCTCCAAGCACAATCAACAACATTTCTTTGTCGGGTACAACTTCACCAACTGTTGACAGTTGATTCCTGATTTTAGTCATTCTCAGAAAGTATGCTTGAACTGTCTCTCCTCTATTCATCTTGATGTCCTTCAGTTGATTCTTCAAGGCAATAATCTAGTTCAAGTTACCAATTGCAAACATGTCAATTAGTTTGTCATACATTTCTTTCTCTTTCTTCAAACCAGAAACATAAGTAATGAGATGATCACTAAGAGAATCAAGGATAGTTTCCCTAGATTTGATTTCACCATTTTTATGTTTGGATTTGACAGCAGCACTTGAATTCTCTGGTGGATCAGCCACTGTGCCTTCAACATACTCCAAAACTTCGTGTTCTTCAAGAGTGATATCTAGCATTGCTTTCCATGGACCAAAGTTTGAAACATCATTCAGCTTCTCCTCTACCTCGAAGTAAGACATCTTGATCAAAAAAAAACTTTGGCAGCAAGTGGGGTCTTTTCAGGTGATGGTCTCCTTGGACTTGTTTTCACCAAGGCTCTAATACCATGTTAAAATTTGAAAGTTCTACGCATAAATTTTAAAAATTCTTTGCAGAAACTTGAAAGTTATATGCAGAAAACTAAATGCACTTGCAGAAAATTGAATATACTTTGTAGAAAACTGAATGTACTTTGCAGAAAATTGAATGTTCTATGTTGTTACAATTACTTAGAATGGAGATTTCTTCTGCAAAACTTTTCAAATCAACAATTGTGGATACAACATAAAATTAAGGATCATATGAAGACAGTCAAGCACAAATATGAGACACTGAGAGTTAAGTCCAATGACCATGGCAAAACCCACAAAGAGAAAACCCAAATGATTCTTCTTCTATTAGATTTCTTCAATTGTTCAGCAGAGTACAGAGAGAGAGAATGAGAATGAATAAAGTCACCAATGTTTGATCAACTTGCAGCTAAAGTGCTCTTGCTCTTTGTTTGAAGATCTTATCATTTTCTTGATCAGATCTTGTCCTTCACACTTGATCCAGCTCTTCCCTTGTTCTTACTCTTCGCTTGCTCTCACACTTCTCTTGTACACACTCAACACTAGCTCTCCTTCTTCATAATGAACATGCTACATCAACTCTCACTTGCTCTTGCTTAAATAGATGAGAAAGGAGAGGAGTTATAAAATGAATTCATGCCTTGAGCCAATAATAACATAATCGAATTCCATGAGGAAGGAGTTATTTGAGGAGAAGTGTAACTCATCCCAAAAATAAAGAAAAAGGTAGACGTCTTGGGGAGTTACAATTCGAATTAAGAAGAGACAGAGTTACACTTATACATGAGAGAATATTTGGTGAGAGTTACAAATCAAATTGAATGAGGGAGTTACAAGTGCATTTAAAGAGGAGTTACACTTTTGCCATACATTGAATTAGTGAAAGAGAGTTACATTCTCTTAAGTGTGGAGTTACTATTTTATTCCAAGAGAGAGGTTCAATTTGCCAAGTAAGAGATTCTCAATTTAATTTACTTATTTCATGAGAGAATTTGTTTTTATTAATTCATTAAAGGTGAAAGACTTTAGACTATTTTATAAATAATAGTATCATAATAATAATAATAATACTAATAAGGATAAAAATATCAATTCTTGACTTGCATAATCATGATTAATTTGATTTTTAAATGGATTCCATATGTCGAGATCATCATTGATCATTTAGACATAAATTTTTATTTTTGGAAAGTCACTTCTAAATTGAGATGTGGCTTACTATTTTTGGAAAGTCATATTAGAATTGTTAGAAATAAAATTTTATTATAGGTGGTTCAAACAAAACTGAACGATATGATTTCTTCTAGGAGAAATTCATCCCTGAGCTGTCAAATTTTAACAAAAGTTGAGGAAGATCAGTGTAATATAGCCTTTACCATCCCTTGATGAACATTTTGCTACCTTATAATTCCTTTTGGTTTGTTGAATGCTGGATCAACATTTTAGAGGGCAATGGACTTTGAATTTAAGGATAATATGAGTAAAAATCATTGAAATTTCACAGGATGATTTGACAATTTTCTGAAAGGAAAGAAGTGAACGCGTCTACCACCTATCGCAAGTATTTGAAGGGTGCAAAAATTACAGGATATCCTTGAATCCAAGAAGTCAGTGTTTGGGGTAGATGAAGGAATGTCACTAGGTCGCATAGTTTCTAAAAAGGCACCAAAGTTGACCCAAGAAAGATTTGTGGCATTCAATAGGTGCATTTGCCTGCACGTAGGCAAGCAGTACAATCATTCTTTGATAGAAACAACTTTATCAAATGATTTATGCTGGATTTTGCAGAAATCACTTGGCCTATTTCAGAAATGTTCAAGGATAGTGCTTTCTTCCGTAGTAACAAAAGGAAGTGGCCATTTCATCAGCAGATCAAAGAGGCAATTGCATCAGCCGCTGCATTAGTAAGTCCAGATTATTTCAAGGAATTCCAGATTTTGTATTTTGCTTTAGTGCAAAAGAATGAGCAAAATCTTGAGCAACCCATAGGATTTATGGGTAAGGGCCTGAGAGAATCAAAATTGAATTATACAGTAATGGAAAAACATGCATATGCTTTGGTTCAGCTCTTGAAGCATTGAGGAGGATACATTGGATATCAATGGTGATTGCTTTTGTTCTGCACACTGTAGTGAGGGGCATTGTAGTAAGGGACATTTTGTCACAGCAGCACTGTGGAGAAAGATGAAAATAAATATCACGGATTCGAGAATATGATTTAGAAATCAAACCAACCAAGCTGGTAAGAGGTCAGGGACTAGTTAAGATGCTAACAGAACAAAAGAAAGCAGCCCCAGGCATGGAAAATGAGAAAGGTACAGAGATACCTTTAGAAATTATTAATGATCTTCAAACGCATGAAGGATACAAGGATATTGTATTCTACTTGAGAAACTCATACGTCTTGATCATCTAGCAGATCACAGAAAGAGAGCTGTAAGACTGACTTTTGCTAAATATTGTTTGATTCAGGAAGGTTTAGGTTAGAGGAATCCAAAGGGATCAGTTCTCAAGTGTGTAAATGAAGTTTAGGCAAAGAGATTCATGGAGGAGTTGCACAGTGGATTTTGTTGTGGGCATTATGCAGCAAGACAACTATTCACGAGATTCTGAAATAGCAGATTATTGACCCAGTGTTTTTGCTGATGTTCATCACTTCAGGACGGCATGTCAACCAATTCAACCTTTTGCAGGGAAGCAAAAACTAGCAACATTGCCATTGAAGCTTGTCGTAGTGGGGGCACCATTTCAACCATGGGGTCATGCTTTTATTGGAGAGTTCAAAGGAAATTCCAGCAATGATTTCAAATGGATAATCACTGCCATGGATTATTTCACAAGGTTTGTTGAAGCAATCCCCACTTCTTAGAAGATAGGATATTAACAAGTTGGAATTCTAGCAAAAATAACACCAAATAATGCCAAGGCTCTCAGTTCTGAAGAACTGCAGACATTTTGTTTCAATCATGGCATTATCTTGTCTCATTCATCAAATTATTTCCCATAAGGAATGAGCCAGCAATGTCCAATAACAAAAATTCGATGGCAATAATTAAGAAAATTGCAGGTGATAATAAAAAGAGTTGAGATAGCAAAGCTGAAATATGCTTTTGGGGTTGACCAAATCACAAAGTAGGCAAAAGGTAAAATCCTCTCTGTAACTAGTATCCACTAGACATGCCAAAAATAGAATCCCCCTAAAAAGTAGGAAAAATGGAAAATGCCTAGAACATCTAGGGGACCCTGCCAAAGCCTGAAAAAATGCACTGCTAAAAAGAGAAATTGTCCACGTGTACATAATATCATACTCATTGAACTTATAATTCCATGGGAAATCCAAATATATTGTCAAAACCTCCATGCAAAGACTGCTAAAAATATAAATATCACGCATGTCAATCAAAACATCCTTATTGGACTCAGTTTTCAGTGGAGAGCTTGAATACATAGCCAGATCTGACATGTGACTGCTTCTTAAAAATAGTAATGTCTCACATGTCCATGAAACATACTCTCATTAGATTCATCTTCTAGCAATAAGTCCAAATCCACGATCAAAATTGACATGCAAGCACTGCTAAAAATAGAAGGTGCTTGCATGTCACTCAAAAGTATCTCACCGAATTCAAAATCTTGCAGGGATCCCAAAAACACCATTATCACCAACATGCAAGTATCGCGATCAAACTTGCTAAGAATAGAAAGTGATATACATATCACCCAGAGAAGTCTCCTTGGAATCCTGAGTTCATAAGGACTGAATATGTAAACAATACTACCATGCAAGCCGCGGAATATTGTCTCCTAAAAAGTAGGAAGACAGCTAAAAATAGCAACTCTCTTCAATCTGTGCAACTGTGTCTGAATAGCCATAACATCATTGAATCCATACTGCAACCAAACTCCCTGAAACCAACCCCCAAACCAAGCAACATTGTATCTGAACAAGTCTCTGAACCTCCAACATGCTGAAATCTGCTGGTCATTAACCCTCCAGATTTGCAAGAGAGCAAATCTAGGGGTTAACAATGTCATAGAAGGCTTCCGTATTATGTGGCATGTTATCATTTTGGATCCCACACTATGCCTATTTTGGACAGCTAGTGTACTGATTATACAAGGCTTCCAGATCTATTTTTATTTTTTCTTAAAAAAAAAAAGTTTCTTAATCAGGGAAGGCACACTTATAGGAGAGGTTTCATGCAGTAACTTGGGACCCACTTATCCATTCACATATAGAAGAAACCTGCACCCTAGTGCAAGGATCTAAGTTTACTTTGGAAGGCAAGTGCTTAAATTAGCCAAGGAAGTAAACTTTCAGGGACAAGGATGGATATACTGAGGAGACTGCTAGCTTTCCTATTTTCAGAAAGAACCCTATTCATTGACAACTGGAGATTAATATGCCTTGCTTGGGTAGATTCTTGGAGGTTGCAGTTCCATTTTGGTACCTAGGTTCAATTCTTGACTCAGGAATTGTGCACTTTGGCTTCCTTGCTTTAGTTTACAGTTTGTATCCCCTCTACATGGTATTTTGGGCAGTTGGGATATGTTTTCCTATGATCTATGAAAAGAAAGTAGCTATGCTCTGTACTTGGATCCAATGGAGTTTTGTTTGAGGTTAGGTGGTATGCAGAGATTTTGGAGATGGGTGCACTGTTTGAGAATGGTTTTAACTTTTCACTGTTCAGTGGCATACAATCATCTTTGGCTAGTGTTGGTGCACCTAGTTGGAGGAAATATCTTGTGCTATTTTCAGTTTCTCTCTCTCTCATTTCTCTAGTAGAATATTCATACTGTAGATTCCGAGGCTCATTCTATAAGAGCTGGAGAATTCCTTTGAATATTTCTTCTGGATGGTGATTTTGCTCGAGTCTTTTGATTGCGATTATTGTTTCAGCTAGAGACTGACTAAGTGCATGTTTGGTGAGAGGTTGGTGGTCACTTCCATGGACAACCCTTAGCTGTATCAGTGTATCATGATTCTAGGCAGAGCTGAAGCAGTGCAGAAAGATCCATCCCCTCTACTTCTTTACATATATAGCATGAATCTCTGGAAATTATGTGTACATCCTAGAATAAAACTTAAAAGTGAAGTAAATTGGCAGTCAATTTATTATAGTGGATGTACTTGTTTGCTGGTTTTAATCTTTTCCAAGTCGCACAACTCAGATCTAACATCTGCTTGTACAATTTTCTTCTTTCTCGACTCCATAGCTCTTTGGGATTTGAGCACTGATCTTTTCAATATAATAAACGAGATGTATTTCATGTTTTACAGAAGTAATACTTGCAGATATGTAGGTTTATCTTGCAGATTTGAAGGTACAAACAGTGGATTTGTGCAGAAAATGAGTTTTAGAGTACAAGTTACGTGTAAATCTGCACCTTTTAGGTTGCTGTTTGCTCATTTTATTAAGTAGAAATCTAATTTACAACAAGCTAGTTTTGCGGATCTGAATTTGTTTTGGAAAGTTAGCATTCATAATCTGACTCAGATTACCCAGGAAGCCCCCCCATGGCTAGCAAGCACTAGCCCAAAGCATGGAGGAACTGGACTATTGTGACAGTGGGACCAATTCCTAGGTACCTTGTTACCAGAGTGTCAAGTGCTAACACCTAGTATGAGGCGTTACATCAATATTTACACCATTTACTATTGCATTATGTTTCATCAAAGTTGTTTGCAGTGATATCAACTATCTGAGATAGTAATATCCTTGAAACAATATCATAACATCTAAGAATGACCTGAAAATTAAGGATTTTAGCAAAATGGAAAATATGAGAATGTAAATAAATAGTAAATACCTTAATGCATATAAATAGGAGGGCTGTTCCCAACATTACCTCAGCGAGCTTACAAAAAGAAAAATAGAGAAAATACCTGTTGCTTAGGGATGCCTTTGTAATCTCCATATACAGTGGCATACTCTAACAATTCATTCTTCTCTATGAGAGAGAGAAAATCCTCTTTGCTAACAAAGAAGTAATCCTTCCCATCAACTTCACCCAGCCGTTTCGCACGGGTTGTAGCTGTAACTACAAAGTGAATTCCCTTTCGCACTTCTTGCAATCTCTGTTCAACAGAAACTGTCATCACAACCTAGTGCAAATTAAGCAGAAACAATCTTGATACTATAGAGATATAATTTAACAAAATTTGAGTACAATCTTTAATACATTTACCATGTATTTGTCTATGTTCTTGCAAATTGTAAAACCAGTTCAATGAATTCAGAAAACAATCCAAAAATAGCCTGACATTGATAAATAAAATAAGAAGTTGTCAGAACTATCAATAGACAAACTCTCAGTAATGGAAAGGGATTGCTGTTAACATGCCACGGAAAATTCAACATGTATCCAACTTTCAGAGTGCCCTGAGGAAGTACTCTGGAAGAAAATTTGTCTGGATATCAACAGGGAAAGGGAGGTATAAACCCCGAGAGTCTTATGCTACAGCAATGGAAAAAGTGCTCAAAAGTCACTAAAAAGTACTCCAAGAGAGAATCCAAGGACGTTCTTGAAGTTATAGAGTAGGAAATTGCCCCCCCTAGGATTTATCAGATTTTCTGGAGGGGGCCAAAGAGTGCCAAATTTTATTCAATTTCAAAACAGATCCTGTAAGTCAACAAGTCTTTTTGTTGAACAACCATAATCCTAGCCATAATCCACATATCCATAGGATGTTAATTTTTTTTTTACTGGGGCAATGCTTGGAATTATTTCCTTAGATCATTTTTGCAGCTTCAAATCATCATTAGCATTGTCTAACATATATTCCATTGAACAGTAAGGAAATCATTCATAAGCAGCGTTGTGAAAACCGCGTTCTAAACGCGATTTTCTGAAAAAAGCGCGCGTTTTTCCCTAAGGCGCTTTAAACGCGCTTTTTATGGGTAAAACGTGCCAAAAAAAAATTTGCCACTTTTTCGAAAAAAGCGCGATTTTTTCGGTAAAAAGCGGCAGGGGCGCAGGCAGCGGGGTTTTATATGGAAAAATTAGATTTTAGTTTTGCCATTTGGACAGCAGCGCGCGCGAGGAGAGAAGAGGAGCTGGGGAGAAGAGCTAGAGGTCATCCTTGCCGATTCGAAGGGTCTACACTCACTATTTCGAGAGGAGATCGCCATTTTCACTGTAGAAACGGTATGTAGGTTAATTTTTTTTAGTTTTTATTGTTTCAAAACATTGTTTTTCTATGTTTTTAATTTTTTTTTTGTTGAAAAACTTCATATGGGCACCATTTTTTTTTTGTTTTCATTGTTTTTAAAGAATTTTTTGTATTTCTTCATTGATTTGGGATGGGTAACTTGGTAATGGCTATGGAACCAATTTTTTTTTGTTTTCATTTTTTTAAACATTGTTTATGTTTTTTCATTGTTTTTGGCATTTGCTTGCCATTTGGTTGGGTAACTTGGGTTTGGAACTTTGGATTCTAGATATTTGTAACTTGTAATTTTGTAAATGGCAAATGCTAAATTGTAATCCTAAATTCATATTTCCTAATCCTTATTAATTTTAATTTTTTCCCATAGGTTTGCAACTTCAAAATTAAAAAACAAACATGCAAAGAAAATTGGATCCTTTATGGGATTATGGTGAGCCTGCAGCTCCGAATGATAGACAAAACTTGCATTGCAAGTTGTGTGGAAAGGAGATACGCGGGGGGGTGTATAGGTTGAAGTATCACCTTGCACAAATCCCTGGACATGTTGTGGGGCCTTGTACAAATACAAATGCTGAACTTATCCTAAGAGCCACGAGAGCACTGGGAGAATTAGAGCAGACTAGAAAGGCCAAAGAAGAAATGAAAAGGCAACTAAGAAGGTCAGTTGAAGGAAGTGGGCCAAGTGGCGCTGGTTCTACTGCAGCATCAATCAATCCGATAGCTGCATCATCATTTTTTGTTCCTCGAACCACACCTGGTTCACAGCCATCTATCGGTTCAATGCTAAAAAGAAACGAGAAAGAAGAAGCTGACAACTTGTTAGCAAAATTTCTCCTCTGGAGTGATATTCCTTTCAGCATCGTAAGGAATAATCCTTTTTTCCAACCTGCTGTTGATGCTATTGCCAGTGTTGGCCCGGGGTACAAAATCCCTTCTTATCATGATTTCAGAGGCCAGATTCTTCAAAATCAAAAGCGTGACTGCACCCAAAGATTGGAGGATTTTAGAGCATCATGGGCAAAAACAGGATGCACTGTTATGTCAGATGGTTGGACTGACCAAAAGGAGAGAAGCCTTTCAAACTTCTTCTTGGTTAGTTGTCCCCAGGGGACTATGTTTATGAAATCTGTTGATGCATCTCACCAAATCAAAGATGCAAAAACTTAATGTGATTTGTTGGATGCGTTTATTTTGGAGGTGGGTGAAGAGCATGTTGTCCAAGTCATCACGGACAATGCTGCAAATTATGTTGCTGCTGGTAGGATGCTTATGGACAGGCATCCTACTTTATTTTGGACACCTTGTGCTGCCCATTGTATTGATTTGATGTTAGAGGACATAGGGAAAATTCCCCTTGTCAAAGATATTGTTGA
>APFE030436399.1:31338-83937 GCA_000404065.3 Pinus taeda | reverse complement strand
TTTCTAATATTTGTCCACCCATCTGATACAATGGATACCCCAAAATCCACCCACTCATGTGTAAAACGTGTCAAAGCTCTTTGAACCTTAGATTTTTCTCTTTCTAATAACACTGTTCTAGCTTTCTCATAGTTGGGGGCCTTGTATTCTTTTGGGGCTTCATTGATGGCCTTTACCATTTCATGCCAATAGGGAGAGCGAAGCACATTGAATGGTACACCGCAAGCACAAAGAAAACGGACTATCTTTCCATCCACATCATCCCTCCCAGCAACATTAAGGAAATCCCCTATTGTTCTTCTACCTCCAGAGCTTGTAGAAGTACCATGAGGAGATGAGCAACTACCAAATTTAGAGGTTGCACTTGATTCAGAATGAGTTTTTTGTTTCTTGTTTTTTTGTTGTGCAACCATCTCTATTTGGATGTATTTTCTTCTTTCTTCAGTTGAAATGTTTGGGCAAATTGACACCCCCACAGAACCCTTTCTTTCATCACTGTCCAGCACCCCACAAAGATGCCTCCTCAGACGAGTATATGAACCCGTATATGGTTTTCCTCCATGACAACCATGAGGGCACACAAATTTGTAAGATCCACCACCCTTTCCCCCATCAAGTTTGGTCACATAGTTCCACAAGGGATTTGATGTACTTTTCCCATCTTGTGCTTCAGTGTCCCCTTCAAGTTCATCTTCATCCCCTTCCTCTTCAAACCCTTCCTCCTCATCATACATTGGGTCACTACTATTAGGACCAAGTTCATCCCCTTCCTCTTCCCTTCTATTCCTCACCCTCGCCATCATTAAAACCAAGAGTGGAATGATACATAGAAGCCAAAAGAACACCATCTTGGAATATGGATATAGGTAGTGGACAACCTGTAAATAAAGGAGCAAGTAGAAACAATGGGAAAGAGTAGGAGAGGGAGGAGAAAAATACAATTTTTTTTTCAAAAAAACAAGGGAGTTTGGGCTTTGAACTTACCTCTTTAGCTCTTGTAGATGAAGTCCTCCAAGCTCTTGCTCCAAGCTCCTCCTTCTCCTAGCTCCTCCTTCTTCACTCCTCCAAGCTCTCCTCTCTTCTCCTCTCCTTTCCTCTCTTCTCTTCTCCTGTCTTCTCTTCTCTTCTCCAACTCTCATAAACTCAAAGTGAGAAAATGAGAAGAGAATGGGGGCTTTATTCTTTTCTAAACTCACCCTAAACTCACCCTAACCCACCCCCTCATGTTTAGTTAGGTTAATTTTTAAAATAAATTAAAAAAAAATTACCATTTCTTGCTGCCCCGCGGGTTGTGCCTGGGTGGCGTGTGGGTGGCGCCTGGGTGGCGTGCGGGTGGCGTGTGCTTCCGGGCAGTTTGCGTGGCGCCACCCCATGCCCGAAGCGCCTCCGGAAGCGCGATTCCGGGGCAACGCCACCTAAAATGGCAGGAAGCGCCTTAAAATGCCGGAATCGCGCCACCTAAATTTTGGAAGCGCGCTTCGCCTATGGATTCCGGGACGATTCGCTTCGAGTCGCGATTCCGGCTTAGGATCCGGGGGGGGGGCCGATTCCTGCAACTATGGTCACCATTGTTGGAGGCCTCTTTGATAGCACCGGTTGACACCTTAGGGGAGAAAGTAGAGCATAGACCCATAGGACCATCCATTGATGAGGTGTCAGGAAACATCCCCACTGTTGATGAGGAGCCAATAGATACAGAGGCATCCAGATCTATGACACAGTTGTCGGACGACAGTCACCTACAGCTGACTGATGAGCATGTCTTGCATGTTGGGTTGTCTAGGGACGAGTAGTTGGAGGCTCATGTCAAGCCCATGATGGAGGAGGATGTGCAACCATCCTTTGGGCTAACCAGTCATGAAGGGCAGCATAGATACCACACATTGGGATTTCAGCACAATTTGCTTCAGAGGCACACTGACAGGATCTACAGCGTTATCAGCCCATCCTTACGCATTGGATTGAGTGAGGCAGAGTTGTCTAGACATACCAAAGGGGATGACCAGGTTAGCAGCACTGTTGGGTAACCTTTGCCCATTGGAGAGAGAGAGACAGAGCTACCTAGTCAGATCTCATGTGTTGACCTAGGTACTGGGATGAGACAGTCAGAGTTGCACAAGATGCAACATCCGCATGTCGGGCTTGTTCTATGTGCTAAAGTTTGTGCATTCGATCCCTCTCTTGGGGTTGGATGGCGAGATTCTGAGTTGGTACTCAGTGGAGTGGGTTAGACTCATGGAGATGGTCGTAATTCGGAGTAAAGCTCAGTGGGAGCTCTCAGACATTGGGGGTGTTGGAGGCCCAAGTTGGCATTGGGATCCAAGTAGGGCCTCCTATCTGATATGAGACATGCGAGATGGCTATGGCATTGATGAGGTAGTAAACCCCATGCTTGAGCGCATGCATTCCTTAGGGGAACTCTAGTTGACGCTAGTGGCCAAGTGGTTTGTGAGCATAATCCATTGGTTGTTTTGGCATGTTGGTTGCACATGGGGGTGCTGGATGATTAACATTCTCTGGCAGGAGCTGGTTCGAGGAGGTGGCATGGGTAGGCCACCAGACCGAATATTGTATGGAGACGATGTTCTCCCATTGAGGTTTAGGACTCAGGGGTCACAGACGATCAGCATAGCAGAGATATCCCCCCTAGCAGGAGTGGAGTTATGGTGTTGAAGTCTACCAGGATGGATGAGGGGACATGACATGTGTCATGTGGCGTCACTATCAAAGTGGCAGACACTTTGGCACATGCAGGATACCATATGTTACAGGCTGGTATGATAGTAGGCAGTGGTGCACAAGACTACACAGAGTCAGGTCATAGCGTTCAGTGTTATATGGAGGGATGTGGCCTGATGCATACAAACCCAATTCTAGGCCATAGCACCCAGTGGTGTGCAGGGCTATGCAGCGAGGAGCAGTGGTCTACAGAGGAGCATGGAGATACATGGTAATATACCATAGCATGCTGGTTTACACTGTGGGGTAGGAGGAGTGATTCACATCGCATTGAGGACGTGCAGGGAGTGACAGGTGCAATGACACAGGAAGGACACAGGAGGGTACAGGATGGTATAGTCGTAGTCGGGGGCATCCAATGGTGTACAGGGATAGGTTGCGGCATACAGTGGCATTTCATGGAGTGCATTGGTACTTGGTGGTATGCAGTGAGACATGATGCGATGCAATGGGCTCTTGGAGCTTTGCCTCCAGGGAGACTTATCGACTGGGATAGTAGGTGTACCATTGGACACAACTCACCTAGGATCGATGAGGACATTGTCAAGCATTTGGGGACACCATGTTTAGTGGAGGCAAGGCCTCGAGGGAGTTATCAACAGATCCAAGGCGGGGAGAGGGTCATCCGTAGGATTACTCTTCAGCATTCCGGCAGACTCTTGATCATACTCTTTGGGACATACCCACCCATCATCCTCTAGTGTTGCTTACAGTCGCAGAGAGTTTGGTTCTTTCACTTTGACACTCTCCATTCAGGTAGCAGGGCATGGAGGACTCACCCTAGGCACTTGGATGAGACACCACGTGTCATGGGCTGAGAGGAGACTCTCCAGTTGAGACACTTGGTAGGTGCATGAGTTGACAGTTACAGACTTAGGGATAGCATGATTGATTGTCGAGGTAGCATATGTTCCACCCCTAGGTTCACCCTTGGGGAGGTGACCGAGAGGGAGTTACATGGTGCTTTTTCAGTTGGACAGCTTGAGGCGTTAGGGGAGCATGAGGTGCGGAGGACAGTAGTCCTTGTTGGCAGGATGATGCCTAGGCTTCTAGCAGTACCCGAGCACATCATCGGGAGCTGGGATAGCAGATCTCAATGTGTGATTTGGTAGGCACAGAACAGTTGGATATTTGCGGCACAAGTTCTTGATGGTCAGTGCCTACCTATTGGATACCTACAGGAGGCAAAGACGGGGCACAAAGGGGTCCCAACAACTAGCAGCACATCACAGCAACAGACAGAGAGGATTGGGGTTTGTGGACCTCTAGTGTGGTTATGGATAGCAAGTGGACTGATTCGTTCACAGGCGGACACATGGGCGATCACCGAAGTCCTCACTATAGGACAAGGCAGATTGTTGCTCAGCATTTGGGCTAGCCATGGAGTGATAGGCGCTAGCACTGTTGAGTCACTTTGGCAAGATTGGCCTAGCCTCGATCATCACATAGATTATGGCCGAGAGTTATGGGAGAGGAGGTTCTGATACGAGCATGCTAGGCAATCATTCATGACCAAAGTGTCACGATGTCAGCGGGATAGGTTCCTTCTGCGATGGACAGGGGATTCCGGCATAACAGGGTTGAGCAGTTCAACTACCTGTAGAGGTGAGCTAGTTTCTACAGGGGAGGGTCATGCAGATCTTCCATTTGGTTTTAGTGATTCATTGATGGTGTGGGAAACTTCATTGGTGTGGCAGGGTAATCGACAAGAGGAGATCAGGGGAGGCCCGGGTAGACAAGGGTTCAATCTCACCAAGATTGGATTGCATCTTTAGGAGTTTACTTTTGTAGTGCATGAGATGGACTATTCGGTAGAGCAACTTCATGAGGATTTGGGCAGAGTTTTACATTGTCGGGATGCTCTACTTATTGGTGATAGACACAGGGGTTCTAATGCCCATATCAGGCAGGATAGTGAGTGGAGCAAGGGGGCTTCACATTGATCAGGTTGGCTTGGGATCCTGGTATCAAGGGACTCCTTCACTATAGGATAGTACAACGATCAGGGACAATCCAATGGCACATCTGGGACGCTGGTGAAGTTTGCAGTGATAGTGGGGGTCCACAATCAGAGAGGGTGTTTGTTTAGGCATTGCTTGAGGACAAGCGATGTTTGGTGCATTGGAGGAACTTGCCAGATGAGGATGCCACCTGGGAGGGTGAGCATATTTTGGAGCACCCAGCTTTGAGGTTGCTTGAGGGCAAGCAACATTTGGGAGGGGAGGACTGTCATGTCCCTTCTCAAACACATTAGTAACAGGGTGCTGCTACACAATTTTGCACATTTTTTACTAAGGAAGAGGGCCCCACACTTTCAAATTAGGGACTTAGGGGCCAAATCGACTTTATTTAGCTGCTAGTGGAATGTGGGAGCCACCCACATAGGAGTTCGAATTAGCCATTCGATATGCTTGGGGGGAAATCCAATGGGTGGATGGAGGGGCCCACATGAGGCTAAGGGGGGCCAAGGAGTTATAAAGAGAGATCAGCGCTCATTTTGTTTTCATTCTGAATATTTGACAAACAAAATCACTCTTGTACGCTCTGCTGCTTAGCGAGTCTACTGGCTATTTAGCCATGAGTCTTCCACAGGGAAGATTCAACCTCTACTTCAGGGGACCATCTGTGCTTGCCCTAGGGAGGCTGTTCCACAGAGATTGCAGGAGTTTCCAGCAGCGATTCACAACTCAGCCAACCATGCGGAGGAAGGGACTGCGTGTTTTATGGGCAGCCAAAAATACACAGAGGTTGATTTAGCCGGAATGCAGCTCCCAAGAGGCTAAAAATCCAAAGTCAAAATTAGAGAAATTCCCTTCTGGGTTTTTCTGGGTTTTGTCTAAGGAGTCTCTAAGGCTAAAAGAGCAGAATTTTCTAGGCAGTTTTTGGGCACATTCCAGCTGACCGAAAGTCAGCAGATGTAGTCAGAGGGCAGCTCCCAAGAGGCCGAAAATCCGTAATCAAAATCCGAGAAATTCCCTTTTGGGTTTTTCCGAGTTTTGTCCATGGAGTCTAAGGCTAAAAAGGTAGAATTTTCTAGGCACTTTTTGGGCACTTTCCAGCAGGCTGAAAGTTAGAAGATGTAGCCGGAGAGCAGCTCCCAAGAGGCCGAAAATCCAAAGTCAAAATCAGAGAAATTCCCTTCTGGGTTTTTCTAGGTTTTGTTCAAGGAGTCTAAAACTAAAAGAAGGAATTTTCTAGGTGCTTTTTGGGCACTTTCCAACAGGTCAAAGTCAGTAGATCAGCAGTTCACTGGGATAGTGCAGAGCATAGTAGAGCAGCAGCTGAACAGCCATCTTTCTAGCTATTCTACCACTTGGGTTTGGTCCAGCATGTCCTTGACACAAGCCCAGGTGCACTACTCCATTTATATATTGTACTCATGCTCTCATATTTCATAATATATGGCTCAGCAGTTCCAATATTATAATGTTTCATGGGTGTTTGCTAAATGTTTTTAATTTTCCACTTTTACACTCATAGTATTAAAAATCGGCCTAGCTAACCAATTACAGGTCTAACCGGCCGGTTAGCAAGCCCACCGGTTGGAACCGGTGAAAAAACCGGGTTTAATATGTTGTGTGGCGAAAAATTTGACCTAACCGGTCCTAAACCGATCTAACTGGTCCTAATTGGTCCTAAATCGGTGGGTTACCTGCCATGCCCACTGAAGACCCACAGTGATGCTTTACCAAGGTATTTTAGGGGTTTTAGAGGGAAATTAAGGGTGCTTTCCCTCCAAAAACACCCTCTCCAAGCCTCTAAGGAACAAAAACAGTTAAATGATCTTGTTTTCAACATTCGTGCAATACAACCTTCGATTGAGGAGGAACCAAATGATGAACAAAACACCTGATCTAGATCCCATTGTGTTGGATGATATTGATCCAACATCAGAATGGGTGGAGGAGACCAAAGATCCTATGTTTGAGGCTAATTTTGATATCTACATGGCTTTAGCGAGGGATGAAGCAGATTTTGTGGCGGCATCAGAACCAGGATCAGTAACGGCATCAACGAAAGGCAAAGAACCAATGGAAGGCACTAGTCATGCAGGTCGACAAACTCATGCTTCCATTAGGTCCACTTCTATTGTTATTGGTGACATTGCTACTGAGGTTGCAGATTAGGCTGAGGCATCCTCAAACTCTGAACCAAATGATGTCTATGTAGCTCCTAATGATGATCCTGTGGCTAGTAGTGGTGATGAACTTTATGATTGATCATGTGTACACTGTAGACTTGTAGTAGGCCAATGGCCTCATAGCTTGCAACATTGTTTTTGGACTTTATAGGCCATCTAGAGCCTCATTGCTTATGTATTTTTCTATTTTGTCGATGATATGTATTGCACTCGGTGCCATTTCGATATATTCACCTTTACATGGTATATAAATGAGCAAACTTTGCATTATTTTGTCTCTATTGGCTTGGAATCATGGTTTTAATCTTTAAAATAGTTTTGTTTCATTAAAAATTAATTATTTAATGTATTTTTCTAAAACCAGTTCGTTTAGACCAAACCAGTCCTAGTTAGACTGGTTCTGGTCAGTAAACCAGTTGATGAGGTAGACCAATTCGGGTTTTAAAAACACTAATTGCATTGTTTTTAATTGATTTATCACTTCAATTCTTGTTTAGGAACATTACAGGTATATCGATTGAAGTATCACCTTGCAAAAATCCCCGAACATGAGGTAGGGCCTTGCACAAATACAAATTCAAAAATCATCCAAAGATCCCTCAGGTCCTTGGAAGAAATAGAGCAAACCAAATTGTCCAAGGCAGCGGTGAATAGTCAACTAGCAGGACTGGGAGTAGAGTGTCAGGATTGGGAGGTGAACATGAGAGTGGTACTGGTTCTACTTCAGCATCAGTATCTACAACCAATCTGTTGGAAATAATACTGAGGGGGGTGTTGAATCAGTATTAGCAAATCAATAACTTTTTCATTTCCATAATCAGATTCATATACCCTACTTCAGTTAAAGGACCCTGCGTGTACACGCAACTGTGTTTAATGCAACTAGCGTACTGAGGGGGGAGGGGTGAATCAGTATTAGCAAATCAATAATTTTTTCATTTCCATAATCAGATTCATATACCCTACTTCAGTTAAAGGAACCTGCGTGTACACGCAACTGTGTTTAATGCAACTAGCGTATATCCAATAAACTTATGATTCAGTTAATCCATTATATGTTGATCCTTAATCAGTGCATCAGAACTTCATTAACCATATAAACAGTGACCAGGTGCAGTAAAAATAGAACAGATCATCACAGATAAGAAACACACATGAACACCATGATATAAGGTGGAAACCCAATGCGGGACAAAAACCACCTGCTGTTGTTTTCTTTAATATAAGAAAAACTTGTTTACAATCTCGTACTGACGCAGACTCATACCAGTATGCAATCACCCACCTGCAAAAGGCTACAACCTTCTCTCATTCTCCAGCTTCTACTGGAAGGGAGCTACAACCCCCTAACTCTTGTAGCTCTTTAATCAGTGCATCATAACTTCATTAACCATATAAACAGTAACCAGGTGCAGTAAAAACAGAACATATCATCGCACATAAGAAACACACATGAACACCATGATATAAGGTGGAAACCCAATGCGGGACAAAAACCACCTGCTGCTATTTTCTTTAATATGAGAAAAACATGTTTACAATATTATACTGGCACAGACACATACTAGTACACAAGCACCCAGTTGCAGAAGGTTACAATCTTCTCTCGTTCTCCAGCTTCTACTGGAAAGGAGCTACAACCCCCTAGCTCTTGTACTAGCCGATGTATTTACTAGTACGTAGGTGCCGGCCTACTGAAGGCTCCAACCCTCACTCTTCCTCCAGGGACCACGTTTCATAAATTTTCATATTGGATCCATCAATAACATCAAGGCACAAAATCAATCACCAATGCAATACAACCATCAACCACATCTACATCATCAATCTTTGAATCACCCAACAACTAAATCACTGAAACCCTGCCATCAAACACAGTCACCAGAACATAGAGCAAAACCCAAAACTCTGCAACAACAACCAGATCCAACCGCAACTTCAAATATCATATTTCATTGTGTATACGCTACTCTAATGAACCCAACAAATGCGGATATGTGCTTTTACCAAAGCGAACCCGCATACAGATCTGCAAATACTAACTTATAACTTTGCAACTATTCCAAACATCAATCATACCCAGAACATAACATTTACAGAATAAACATGCGTCAATAATTCAAATCTAGTCTATCCATGATCAAACCACATAATGATAAAACATTCCAAGCCTTAAGATCCCGATCCATCGTTCATCATCATCCACATGGGTGCATCCTTGGTTCAGATCAAGCAAAGCATCACAAACCCATTACCTGCATACTAGATCTCACACTTCATCAGATATTCATCACTTGCACTCTGGCCTAATGATCTTCTTCTCCTTATATAGGTTTAGGCCTCTCTCAATACCATGGTCCAAAACCACATAGGACCAATACCTTGGACCCAATACCTGGGGTTAATACCTCAAACCAAATACGATTGACCAATACCAAAATACCATGGACCAAATACCACGGACCAAAACTTAGTTTTCCAACGTGTACGCGCCTTTCCTTCTGTGAAAGTGCGTGTACAATATATGCACCTTTGTATATAGTGAACCTACGTGTATACGCGGCTTGGTATATAGTGAACCTGCATATACCTTTCTTTCTTCATTTTTGCTATTTACCTGCTATATTGAGATCTTTCATCTGAGAGAGTTGCCATCAAGAACAACACTTGATTCATACTTGTATCATAATGCCAACAGTCTCCCCCTTTGGACTTGATGGCAACAACCACACCAAGTCACTCTCCCCCTTTGACAACAAGGGAAAAGGGCGGACCAAGATATTCTCTCCCTTGATATACATTTTGTTGTCCATACTCCCCCTGAATACATGCTGAAATCATTGATTGAACTCCCCCTTTGCTCATGCTAAGATGTATCAATCCGTTCATGCTCCCCCTGAGCACATGCCGAGTCTGCAAGAATAACACGACTCTACAACTCAACTAAGTGAGTATGACCTTCCTATCACCAATGACTCAAAAATACATCAATCTCCCAACCAAGTGGGGATACACCACTTTGACTCATCCACCCAACCAAGTGGGGGTATACCAAATGTTTATACATCACTGAAATAAACATTATTACATCATCCTTCCCATGCAAAGTGGGGTTACAAATTAGGTCTTTTCAAGACCTTTACATCAAATGATATACATGACTTTTATAATAATGAGCAGCAATCTAAACAAGACCATGATAGTCATCAATAACTATCATACACCATATGATCTGCATCATAAGCATCTCTCAGCAACATCAGCAACCTGTAACCTGCAATACCATTCTCTTGGCCAACCAATATGTCACTTAAGTAATCTTCCATGAATTTGATCTGAATACCAACAATGTGACTCCAAGTATCATAGCAAGATGTATCATAAACATCATCATCAAGGACTTTTAACCATAATGCCAACAATGCATTATTTGAGGCATATGCTCCCCCTGAACTTGTGCCATGCCATCATCAAACAGAGCAGATAAGTGACTGAACCATATCAGACTTTTGTATTGCTGCTTTTCTTCAGAACATCATATACGCGACTGTGCAACGTCTAACTCGCGTATATACGCAACTTGTCTTCATGAAACCTACGTATGAGATTTAGAACACTGAAATTCCACACTTTCAGCTTCCTCTGAGTCTGTCATGTCTGTATACTCTGCTATGCCACATCTTTCTGGCTGTACTTCCTTTTTCTTCCATATTTTCAACTGTGATGATGTTTTCTCCTTCTGGTATGGTGCCCAAAATCTTCTCCTACATTCCTTTGCTAGAGGTCCAAGCTTGTTACATGCATAACATCTTATATGTTTCATATTCCTCCTATAGCAGTCAATGGCTTTGTGACCAAACATATTGCAAGCAAAACAATATCCCTTAAAGTACCTGGAACGTGACGATCTTTCTGTGTGACGGTCTTGAACCATTCTACTTCTACATCTGGCTGCAACATGTCCAAGATTATGACATACATAACATTCAACATTATTCATCAGAGGAAATAATCATCTATCACTTCCACAGTTAGGAGCAAAAGATTTTCTTTGAATAATTTCTTTCCTTGGTTGTTGATGGGGTTGACCTCTCATCTCTTTGTTGAACATTTCTGATTTTGCATTAGAGTTCCTTACCACACCTTGTGAGCTAGATTCACCTTCAATTGAATCATAAAAACCAAGACCAGTTTTGATAGCAGGAGACCTTTGACTACTAAGAATATCATCCAAAATCTTAGTACTGTCTTGAAATTGTAATAGTTTATCTTTTTCTTCTAATTTACCTTTCAAGATATTTACCTCAACTTGATGTTGTTCTTCCTTTTCCAGACATTGCTTCTTCAAAATTTCTTCAGACTTTCTTCCTTCTTCCACTTGTTGCCTTAGTTTGAGAATCTCATTTTCTTGTTCTTCATTCTGCTCCTGTAGCATTTGACGTACTTTGAAGGCACATTCCAGCTGAGCTTTTAAGTTGATAACTTCTTCTTTGAGGGCACTCTCCCTTTTGCTAAATAGATCTTGTTGATCTATGATTTCATCTGATGCTTCATTTGCTTGTTCATCTTCAATCTGAGGTGATTCAGAATCTGAATACTTGCTTCCACCTAATGGCAAGATGTCCCTGTTTCTTTGAGCTGTCTTCTTCTTCTGACATGCTTTCTTTCCCATTGCTCTACGGATCTCTTTCAAGCGATCAAGCTTCTACCAAAGGACCTGCTCTGATACCAATTATTGGAAATAATACTGAGAGGGGGAGGGAGGGTGAATCAATGTTAGCAAATCAATAACTTTTTCATTTCCATAATCAGATTCATATACGCTACTTCAGTTAAGGGAACCTGTGTGTACACACAACTGCGTTTAATGCAACTAGCGTATATCTAGTAAACTTATGATTCAGTCAATCCATTATATGTTGATCTTTAATTAATGCAACAGAACTTCATTAACTATATAAACAGTAACCAGGTGCAGTAAAAACAGAACAGATCATCACACATAAAAAACACACATGAACACCATGATATAAGGTGGAAACTCAATGCGGGACAAAAACCGCCTGCTGCTGTTTTCTTTAATATAAGAAAAACCTGTTTACAATCTTGTACTGGTGCAGACTCATACCAATACGCAGGCACCCACCTGTGGAAGGCCACAACCTTTTCTCGTTCTCCAGCTTCTACTGTAAGGGAGCTACAACCCCCTAGCTCTTGTACTAGCCGATGTATTTACTAGTACGTAGGCGCCGGCCTACAGAAGGCTACCACCCTCTTTCGTTTTCCAGCTACTACTGGAAGGGAGCTCCAACCCCTGGCTCTTAGTACTAGCCGATATGTTTACCAGTACGTAGGCACTGGCCTACTGAAGGCTCCAACCTTCACTCTTCCTCCAAAGACCACGTTTCATAAATTTTCATACTAGATCCATCAATAACATCAAGGCACAAAATCAATCACCACTGCAATACAACCATCAACCACATCTACATCATCAATCTCTGAATCACCCAACAACTGAATCACTGAAACCCTATCATCAAACACAGTCACCAGAACATAGAGCAAAACCTAGAACTCTGCAACAACAACCAGATCCAACCGCAACTTCAAATATCATATTTCATTGTGTATACGCTACTCTGATGAACCCAACCAGCATGTATACGCGCTTTTACCAAAGCGAACCCGCGTATAGATCCGCAAATACTAACTTATAACTTTGCAGCTATTCCAGACATCAATCATACCCAGATCATAACATTTACAGAATAAACATGCGTCAATAATTCAGATCTAGTCTATCCATGATCAAACCACATAATGATAAAATATTCCAAGCCTTAATATCCTAATCCATCGTTCATCATCATCCACATGGGTGCATCCTTGGTTCAGATCAAGCAAAGCATCACAAACCCATTACCTGCATACTAGATCTCACACTTCATCAGATATTCATCACTTGCACACTTGCACTCTGCCTAATGATCTTCTTCTCCTTATATAGGTTTAGGCCTCTCTCAATACCATGGTCCAAAACCACGTAGGACCAATACCTTGGACCCAATACCTGGGGTCAATACCTCAGACCAAATACCATGGACCAATACCAAAATACCATGGACCAAATACCACGGACCAAAACTTAGTTTTCCAACATGTATGCGCCTCTCCTTCTATGAAAGTACGTGTGTACGATATACACGCCTTTGTATATAGTGAACCTGCGTGTATACGCGGCTTGGTATATAGCGAACCTGGGTCCTGCATATACCTTTCTTTCTTCATTCTTGCTATTTACTTGCAATAGTGAGATATTTCATCTAAGAGAGTTGCCATCAAGGACAACACTTCAGTCATACCTGTATCATAATGCCAACACAACCCCATAGTTGCATCATCATATTTTGTTCCTAGAACCACACCTGGTTCACAACCATCTATCTCTTCAATTATCAAAAAAAAGGAGAAAGAAGACGCTGACAAGTTGTTGGGCAAATTCTTCTTTAGAATGATATTCCTTTCAGCGTTGCAAGGAACAATCCATTTTTCCAGCCCACCGCTGATATTATTGCAATTGTTGGCCCAAGGTATAAAGTCTCTTCTTATGATGACTTTAAAGGGCACATTCTTCAAAATGAAAACGTTGACTACACCAAGAGATTGGAGGAGTTTAGGGCATCATGGGCACACATAGGATGCATTGTGATGTCAAATGGTCAGGCCGATCAAAAGGGTAGAATCCTTATAAACTTCTTGGTTAATTGTCCCAAGGGAACAATGTTTATGAAATCAGTTGATGCATTTGCACATATCAAAGATGCCCGGTTATTATGTGATTTGTTGGATGTGTTCATTCTGGAGGTGGGTCCAAAACATGTTGTCCAAGTCATAACGGACAATGCCGCAAATTATGTTGTTGCTGACAAGATGCTTATGAAAAAGCATTCTACCTTATTTTGGACATCTTATACTGCACACTGCATTGATTTGATGTTGGAGGACAAAGGAAAATTTCCTTTTGTCAAGGATATTGTCGACTCATCAAAAAGCATTACAAAATTTATATATAATCATGCATTTGTGCTTCATTTGATGAAAACATTCACCAACAACAAGGAGTTGGTGCGCCCTGCGATTACACGGTTTGCCACAAGTTTCATATCTCTTCAATCCCTCTTAAATTCTATGTGGGATGTGAAGAGAATGTTTCTTTCAGATGAATGGCGTAAACCAGAGGGAGAGGCAATATGCAAATTAGTTTCATACCAGGAGAGCTTCTGGGCGGGAGTGCAAGAGGTGTGCTGCATTACTAAACCTTTGGTAAAGGTTCTTCAATTAGTTGATGGAGACAAGCGCGCAATGGGCTTGTTGACCACTACGTGTCAACAACCCATAGCAGTACACCCCCTTTTTTCGCCAAAGGGATAAAACCTGATCGATGTGTTTGTGTCGTCCATCTATCATTATCAGCGTCAGGATCATGTTATAATGTAAACCCATTCTGCATGTATGTGATGTAAATAATCGCCGCAGATCTGTGTCATGTATGTAATTGCCTGAGTAAACTTACTTTTCTGATGACGATCTACATTCCGGGAGGTTTTTCGTCTCACCAATCCATTCTCGGATGGTCGGCAAATTTTTTCTTCAGTCTTACCCCAAAGCCGGAATGGATTTTGTCATTGGAATCTTAGGGGAGTCCTAGTGTTCTAGATCGAGTCTATGTAAAAGTAATTTGGGAATAATCTTGACTATTTGGTTAGGTTATTTTATTACAAATTGCTTGTTCTACTAGATTATATTTGTGTCGCAGAAATAGGTAGTCTGTGAGGGTCTATCACAAATGGGTTTTCCCCTTGAGATGTAAAAAATATGAAAATTATGATGTAAAGTGTCTTGAGAGTTGCAAAAATAATTTATCCCCTCAAAGGTTAATTAATTAAATTTTTTGGCCAAAAATTAATTAAAATCCTAAGCCAGAAATTTAATTAATTCTAGGTCCTAAGTAAATTTAAATTCTCCAAAGGCAAAATTCATCGGTCCTTAAAAATTAAATGTTAAGAGGTCCAGGGACTAAGGTAAATTAATTATTTTGATCAATTTTAAGCCTTTGATCCCTGGGGTTAACTCAAAGTCAAAAATTTTGAGGAAATTAATTCAAAATTTTAATTTTTGAATTAATTAAAATGCATTTAATTGAAAAAATCAAATTTCCTCAAGAATTAAAAATTTCGACGGATGAGATTAAAAGAAATTTTGATCCTCATCAACAGTCGAGATTGCTTTGACGAGGATCACTCAAACTAGTCGTTGGAGGAATTATCTTTAAATAATAAGTCATTTGTCAGTCAATTGATCTGACCTTTGAGTCGTGTGCTAAAGCAAAAGGCTCTCGTGTAATTTTTATTCGAATAATAAAGAAAGACTTTGGGGTTAATTTTCGTCGGTGTTACTTTTCATGGAAATACTGTAAGATGTGTCGTTTTTCATGCGTAAAAATTTTTTAGCCATTGATAATAGCTTCTGAAGAGTAATTTAAGTACAAGTATCTTGCTCAGTCGCTGGGGTTTGAATAGTAATCTAAATTATGAACATAATAGCAGGTATCTTTATTTGTCTGAGTTTTATTATTGTTTTCTCGCTCTATGTTGATTGTTGAATTGAATTTTGCAAGAAAGTCTTGATTTTTAGATCATCGGGCGTTCAAGGAAATTTTCAGTTGGACCAACCAACTCCCGATCCGTGTTTTCTAAAGAGTCCGGTTTAATTTGATCCCGGGCTTATCATAAGATACTTTTTACTGGTGATGCATGAAGGGTTTTGAGCTGAGCAACTCCTTTAAACTTTAAAAGTTTAAATTTTTTACGTGCAAAATTAATGAATCTAGCTGTTAAGAGCCTTAGATTATCAGATTTAAGAGCAGAGTTGGACTCACACTCCTCAGATTTGATAGATTTACCATTCTTGTACATAGACTTGGATTTTGCTGGGTTTTAGTTTTATCATTGTATATATTGTTTGGGTTTTTTTGTTGCCTTGCAGCTATAGATCTGAGGAAAAATTCCGTGTAGAGTCCAAATCTAGGCCCTGGAGGGTAAGATCTGGATCTCTGGGGTTTTTATTTGCATAATTTTGCAGGGAGATTATTCAAAAGATTTTGCAATCCAAGGTTTCAATTTTTTCTTTTTAAATCTAGAGAAATTTTTTAAGGGTTTCATTAATAAATCTAACACAGTGGATTCAAAATTTTAAATTAGGATTTTTGGAAATTTTTTAAAGAGGTTCTAGTGGATTTAAAGAAGTTTTGGGCCACCATTTTTGTAGATTGATTTGCTTCTTGGTTTTAGGGTTTACTGTGCAAATTTCGAAAAAAAATTACAACCCTCGCTGTCAATGCTATACGTCCAACTTTCATCTATCTGAAGCTTGCAAGAAAAACAAAATCTGTTGCCATACTCAAGTCCCTTGCCCGCTAATCGCTCCTCAAACCTATGTCTAACTTGACCTGTGTTTTCTCCTGCATTCGTGGCTCTCATTCTCCCTACATTGTCTCTCATGTTGTCTGCTGCTCCTTCTACGCATTTTACAGCTCTCCTTTCGCAGCACTCTCCTTGCCATCAACCTGCAATTGTCTGCATACCTTGCGTCCATCATCCACTTCCCACGCAGTCCTCATTTCCCTCTCCTCGTTGCTGTCCATCCTCATTCAACCTACATCCATTTCAAAAAGCTCACCGTCACTAAACTCTCGTTGTCTATCGCCATTCCCTGCGATTCCCATATCCGCTTTCCATACGCATCCTTTCCTCTACCTACAGCTTCCTCATTCCCTCTTTTCTTCCCGCAGTCCCTGCTCCACGCTCCTCAACCTACAAGCATCCAACACTACCCACACCCTGTCTGTCAGCTTGCAAAACCCCCATTCCTTCGCTCTCCACCGTTGGGCTAACCCGCATACGCACAACACCACACAAAAAAGCATTCAATTTTATTTCTTGTCTTTATGTGTGCGTTATGTTAGTTCAGTTAGTTTGATTTTTTATTTGTTATATTTCATTAGGGTTTTAGGTTTAGTTTCGATTTCATTTTTGGTTTGTTTTGAAACTTAAGTTAGATTCATTAAAAGTTTAAAAATTTTGATTTTGTTTTTCACTTTTATTTTGATTTCATTTATGATTTTGATTTTGATTAAAGATATAAAGTTCCAAAAAATCTAAAAAATTAAAAATCTTTAAAAAATAATCTTTTGACATTTGATTTTTTCCCTTACTTTATTTTTGACTTAAAATTCAAAAAATTTAAAAATCAAAAATCCTAAAAAAATCTAAAACAAATAAAAAATCATAAATCCTAAAAAATCTAAAAAAATTTAAGAGATATCTAGAACATTTAAAAAATCTTTAAAAAAATTAGTGACTAATGAATTAAATTAAAAGAGGATTTGCGCTTTCACATTAAAAATTTTAATGTGGCCCATGGCCCATTAAAATTTCGATTTAATAACCCTTTTAATTTACCTTTGTCATATTAAAAATTTAATTTCTTCATTTACCACATTAAATTTATTTCCTAAGGAACAATTGAATTGATTACGGGCTAGAACACATTTGATGCTACAGAAAACTAACAAATGTGGCACATGAATGTAATTTACAATTGAAGGAGTGAGTTAGCTAAGACCATCTAAGATAGAATAATTTTAAAAGATTTGTCGTCGAGCCTGAGAATGAGATATGAGGGTTTATCTGCATTTTCAAGCTGGGCAATGCAGGAACCAGATCAGAGGAAAGTTCTGGGAAGTGTTATGCGACGAGCACGGGATTGATCCCACTGGGACTTACAGAAGGAACTCCGATCTGCAGTTGGAGAGAGTGAATGGCTATGAAGACAGCGGAGGGTGCCATTTTCCTCGAGCAGTTTTTATGGATCTGGAGCCGGGAACTATAGACAGCCACAAGATGGGGCTTTATGGCCAGATCTCCAAGCCCAAAAACTTCGTTTTCGGTCAGAACGGCACCGAGAACAACTGGGCCAAAGGGTTTTATACCGAGGGGGCCGAACTCATCGATTCCTTTCTTGATGTCATTCGCAAAGAGGCCGAGAGTTGCGATTGTCTCCAAGGAGGGCTTCGGGAGGTGATCATCAGCGCCTTGGTTAGGGTTCTTGTGGCGACTATTGCCACCGACACTCTGCAAACCAAGAAGGGGAGCTCCCTAGATTTAGATCGATGCCCTCACGCAGTCGGGTGTATAGATCTCGGGCTATGGATAGAGCTATGTTCTGGATCTGAAGCGGAACCTGTCTTTTTTGCCACGGAGCTTTCTCTATGCAGATCATGGCTGATCCACAGTCACACTGATTTGAACAAGACAAAGATCAGTCGTATTAGCATAGGGCATGAAGGAGTGCTTTGGACGGCCACAAGCAACGGTCCAGCGTCAAACAAGAGGGCGGCAGCAAACCTTGCAAAGTCGTTCATTCCCGCACCTTGGTGGAAGGGAGCCTGGTGCAGAGATCAGGTCTTTCGCCACAAATCTGTTACTTTCTTGTTTTGCCCGGATCTGGCACATGGGACAAACATGGGTATCATTGCAAAGACTATTCTCAGAATTGAAAGGACCAATAAAGCAGATCAGGAGAAGTCAGCCAGGGCTTTGACAGATGGATGGGAGCATCTCTCGCTAGATGAGCTCTCAAAGATGGCAGATTGTGTATCCGGGAAACAGAGATTGTCGAATACAAAGATCACTTTCAATCTTTGTACGGCCATTGGGGCAGAAGCCATCAAGGCCACTTTTGTGGGAAGAGAGGACTGCTAGACTGGATCCCAAACCCAGATTACCAATTCTAGCTTCGCCGGATCAGTTCCAAATAGCTTTCAAATCTTCATCAGAACGCCCAAGGGGAATACAACCTTAATCTAGATTACTGCAACGGATAGTGTTATAGATCTGAAAAATAACATAGCCAATCAAATTGGTTACCCAGCTGGCAAGCAACACCTAATAACAGGGGGCAGATCGCTACGGGATTATAGAACCTTGAAGGATTATAACATCAAACCAGGATCCATAGTCATTCTCAATATGAGATTACATGGAGGTGCAGCAACCAGCAAATCCACAGGGGGCAGTGGGTACAAATCAAACCACAACCCAGAACAGCACCATCAATACAACAATGAAGGAACATCTTACAAGCATATTTTACAAAGTGGAAAACCTCCTCCAACAGCTCCAAAGCAGGCCGGAACCGAACCAAGTCCATACATAGTGAAACAACTGCAGCACACACCAGAACTAACAATTGATATAGCAGAAGCAGAGAAGGTACGTGACAGCTATGAAAAGCAAGCCATCATATGTCGTTTTAACAGTTTTGGGCCCAAACCCATGGATTTGTTTCATTGGATACTCACAAAATGGTCTCTGGACTGTGAGATCCATCTCTGCTCCAAGGGGTTTTTTATAGTTAAATTCCAATCACCAGAAGTCAGAGAGTTCGTGATTCAAGAAGGACCGTGGTTCTGGGGATCTTCGGGTCTTTTTATCACTCCATGGTTCCCAGAATTTGATGCAAACAATTTTGTTGTTTCTAGGATGCCTGTATGGGTACGTCTTCATAATCTCCCTATCCATTTCTAGGATCCAAAGATGCTTGCATAGGTAATTCTATTGGCATATTCATCAAAATGGATACACAGAGAATCGACGAAAGAATATTTACTTTCGCACGCATATGTGTGGAGGTAGACATCAGCAAAGGATTACCGGAAAATATAAAACTGAAACACAAAGAACACATCTCGCTGCAGTCATTAGACTATGAAAATACAGCTTTCAGGTGCAGAATATGTCGGCAAACTAGACACCTACAAAATGCATGTCCAGAATACAAAAAGAACAGTTGCAGAAAGAAGAAAACAGGTAACCTCCAAAAGGGATGGAAATTCCCCCATATAGATCTAGAAGAGGAAGATAGTGAGGAGGAAGATCCCATCCCAAATGAAAGCAACCAAACAGAAACCCAGAAGACATCTCCTCAAGAGCTTATGGAATCACAATCGGGGAAGAATTCAAATACAATGGAAATCAGTGGAACCAAAAGGCAGCATACACCAGACACCTCTGATTCAGACAGAGAAAATCCTCGACCCGGCGAGGAAAATCCACTTCAACTTGTTCCCATAATTCTGTCCCATGGAGAATGGCGAAAAGTTCAGAAGAAAAAGGGGAGGAAGACATGATCCTCCCAAATATATAGCTTTTTGTTGCCCGCTGTGGCCTCTTCTCATAAAATTTGGTTTTTCTATTCATTGAGCTCACCTATATGAGTTGTTACAAGACTCCTTGCATGGAGAACAATTGAAAACTTTTTGACTCTTCTCCGGAACTTGATAGACAGTTTGCCTCCATATGCATATGCTCTAGCATCTACAAAATGTAATTTCTTTTTATTAATAGAAATTACGATTTTTTTCCAAGTGAACAAACAATAAACAAACAAACAAGCAAAAATTTGAATTGATTACATAAATCTCCTTAGTGTCATTTTGTGGTAATATTTCTCTATGGTCAAGTGCGATTAATGTTTTAAAATTTATATTGGCTATAGGAGAAAGTTAATTAATTCTAGATCTGGGCCATTAATTGAAAATTATTTTAAGTCTAGAATCTCTTGCATATTGTAGTTTTGGGCATTTACATTAATTGTTCATGATCGTCGCTTTGCCACATCTATAAGTTTTCTCTGGATGACTATTATTTAGACTATGGTTAATTCAAATTAAAGGCACTGGTCTATAGTCATTTTTATCTTATGATCATGTCTTATTTTAATCTATCTATCTCATTTGACTGAGACTCGCTTTAGATTCATCAAGTTGTCCATCATTAAAATCTCCTAGAACCTATGTTTCACAGGCTATCCTCATCCATTTACTTTAGGGACTACCCCCTTGACTTGTCTAAGAGAGAATCTAAATGGAGTAAGGATTAAGAATGACAGCCATTACTCTGAGCGTTGTTGCGGTACAACATTTTTTGGCGTCGTTGCCAGAGACATTTTATTCTCGGGGTTTCAACAACATTCATCTTTCATCTTTCTATCATTCGTTTTAGCCGGCAAAGCCAACACTTTTTGGTGTCGTTGTCGGGGATAGAGTTTTTTTGTCCTTGGTCCTCACGACATTCTTCTAATCATCTCATCTTTTCCGCCATTCATTAGCCCGTCAAGGGGCACAACATTTCCTAGCGTCATTTGATCTTTTCATTGCCTTATCTTTTATCATCTCATTAATAATTTCATCTGCACCATTAGCACCTGGACATTTAGGTTCATTTCTTGTTTGGGTGGGGACTCCACTTATTCATCCATTATTTCTCAAACAATAAGCCCTCCCTTATACCCAGTTGTTTTTGCCTTTTGGATCCTAGAGTTAGATTCATGTTCAAGTGGCGACTCCACTTCTTTCATTTCTTACAAGAATTTCTACTAGAAGCTTGCTTCTTGTGCATCTCTTGATTTTCTTGAGCAGGGGTCTCTATCTAGCATCCATTTGGTCCCTCCTTGTCCCTTTAAGCAAGTCATCATGGATGACTTGTTTACCCCGTGTCATTTTACTGACTTTATCCAGATATGCCATAAGATGCCATTCATATGCCATTCATAAATTGCCTTTGTTCTCAGGGGGTGATTCAGCCGCTACAAGAAAGCATCTATGCAGGGTTACTCATAAAATAATCCGATATTGTAGTTCTTCCCAATATAAACATGAAGATGTCAAGATGCGTCTATTTGCCTCTTCTTTAAAGGGTGATGCTTTGAATTGGTTTCATAATTGTCCTGAAGATTATTTCACTTCTTCACAAGACATCATCAATGCTTTTACAAATAAATATGGTGATCAAGGTGGCTCACCTTGTGCCCCTCGTACTATCCAACAAGATGAAAATAATCTTGTAAAGGATCCAACTGTCAATAAAATATTTCAAGAAAATTCTCCAGATCAGAATGATGAATCCACTTGTGTCGTTGCAAGACGAATCTATGATAGTGGAAAAGCAGGGACGAGTTGTCAAATCAATGTCAACAATGAAAGGGAGAATGATGAGCATCTTATAGAAGAACTAAAGCAATTGGTTAAAGACATGCAATTCAGTCAAACACAGCTGGTAAAAAATATGGAGCTTAATCAAGAAAAATTTATAACTAATTACGTCAAGGATATGAGAACTTTGTACACTCAACTGGAGAAATGTGACGAGGAGACGGAAATCATGAAAATTAAACACTCTGATCACTTAGCCACCGTAGTAGAAAAGTGTGCTCAGAATATGGAGGCTATGAGGACCAACATGCAAAGTCAGCATGCTAAGGAAATGGAAACCATGAAAGTTAATAATGGCAGAGAAATAAGCTCTATGCAAAATTGTTTGATGACCATAAAAGCAGATAATGACAAAGTAATAAAAGATATGGAAGTTGGTCAAATATGTCTTCAGAATAAGTTATTGACCATGGACGAAAACCATGTGAAAGAAGTCAGTGCTATGAAGATTGAACACTCTAACCAGATGGATGCCATAACAATACGGTTACAGAGATTTCAGCATCAATTAGAGGATGAAAGAAACAAGGAAACGTCAATAGATCATAAGCCTCCTTGTCTGCTGCAGCGAGCTCCATCTTATTATGAAGAGGTCATTTGTTACATTGAAAAGCAGCTAATTGAAGGTGACCCGGATAAAATGGAAATTAATAAGTATCAGGTTGATGCTCACATAGTTAATCCACCTGTCATAAAAAATCAAGTTATAACTCATGACCTCTGTGAGACTGATCCATCATTCTTGACAGAGCAGATGCAGAATGAAGAAAGAAATGTCATGCATATCTTACATACTTCATCTGAGAGTTTTGAAGCAGAATGTTCCACATTATCAATGATACAGCCTTCCACAAAGAAAAGGCGCAAGAGAAAGATCATGAGAAAGCAGTTTTATGCATCTGATGGTCGTGAGCAGCGTGATTTTCGAATAGGAAAAAGTCTTACCGTGTGCAAGATTGGACATGGCACATCTGAGAAACAGCCAACAGATTTCCCTAAAAGCAAGCAAATGCTCAGTATGCAATATATTGAACACATCTAATGCCATGGGGCATCTTTGTATTGTATTTCTAACCTTGTACTCTGTTATTTCAATATTTCATATTGTAGTTAGATTTTTGTTTTTCATGTTATTAGGATAGTTAATAAATGAAGAGATAATATGTTTCCTGTGCTTAATGTTATATGATGATTTTTGGATGGACGTTACGTATATTATGTTGTGTGTTGCATGGGATCTTAGGGGAGTCCTAGTTTTCTAGATGTAGTCTATGTAAAAGTAATTTGGGAATAATCCTAACTATTTGGTTAGGTTATTTTATTATAAATTGCTTGGTCTGTTGGATTATATTTGTGTCGCAAAAATGGGTAGTCTGTAAAGGTCTATCACAAATAGGTTTTTCCCCTTGAGATGTAAAAAATATGAAAATTATGATGTAAAGTGTCTTGAGGGTTGCAAAAATAATTTATCCCCTCATAGATTAATTAATGAAATTTTATGGCCAAATATTAATTAAAATCCTAAGCCAGAAATTAAATTCATTCTAGGTCCTAGGTAAATTTAAATTCTCCGAAAGCAAAATTTGTCGGTCCTTAAAAATTAAATGTTAAGAGGTCCAAGGACTAAGGTAAATTAATTATTTTGATAAATTTTAAGCCTTTGATCCCTGAGGTTAAGTCAAAGTCAAAATTTTGAGGTAATTAATTCAAAATTTTAATTTTTAAAATTAATTAAAATGCATTTAATTGAAAAATTTGAATTTCTTCAAGAATTTAAAATTTCGACGGATGAGATTAAAAGAAATTTCGATCCTCATCAATGGTCGAGATTGTTTTGACGAAGATCACTCGAACTAGCCGTTGGAGGATTTATCTTTAAATAGGAAGTCATTTGGCAATCAATTGATCCAACCTTTGAGTCGTGTGCTAAAGCAAAAGGTTGTCGTGTAATTTTTATTCGGATAATAAAGAAAGACTTTGGGGTTAATTTTCATCGGTCTTACTCTTCATGGAAATACTGTAAGATGTGTCGTTTTTCATGCGTAAATTCTTTTAAGCCATTGATAATAGCTTATGAAGAGTGATTTGAGTATAGGTATCTTGCTCAGTCGCTGGGGTTTGAATAATAATCTAAATTCTGAATGTAATAGCAAGTATCTCTATTTGTCTGAATTTCAGTATCGTTTTCTCACTCTATGTTGATGTCTAAATTGAGTTTTGCAGGAAAGTCTTGATTTTTAGATCATCAGGCGTTCAGGGAAGTTTTCAGTTGGACCAGCCAACTCCCAATCCGTGTTTTCAGAAGAGCCCAACTTAATTTGATCCCGGGCTTATCATAAGATAGTTTTTACTGGTAATGCATGAAAGGTTTTGAGCTCAACACCTCCTTTAAACTTCAAAAGTTTAAATTTTTTACGTGCGAAATTGATGAATCTGGTTGTTAAGAGCCTTAGATTATCAGATCTGGGAGCAGAGTTGGACTCACACTCCTCAGATCTGATAGATCTACCATTCTTGTACATAGATTCATAAATTATTTTTGGTTTTATGACTTGGATTTTGATAGGTTTTAGTTTTATTATTGTATATATCGTTTGGGTGTTTTTTGTTGCCTTATAGCTACAGATCTGAGGAAAAAATCTGTGTAGAGTTCAGATCTAGGCCATGGAGGGTAAGATCTAGATCTCTGGGGTTTTTATTTGCATAATTTTGTAGGGAGATTATTCAAAAGATTTTGCAGTCCAGGGTTTCAAATTTATTTTTTTTAATCTGGAGAAATTTTTTAAGGGTTTCATTAATAAATCTCAAGCAGTGGATTCAAAATTTTAAATTAGGATTTCTGGAAATTTTTTAAAGAGGTTCTGGTGGATTTAAAAAAGTTCTGGGCCACCATTTTTGCAGATTGATTTGCTGCCTAGTTTTAGGGTTCACTGTGCAAATTTCGAAAAAAAATTACAGCCCTCGCTGTCAATGCTATCCGTCCAACTTTCATCTATCTGAAGCCTGCAAGAAAAATGAAATCCACTACCATACTCAAGTCCCTTGCCCGCTAATCGCTCTTCAAACCTGTGTCTAACTTGACCAGTGTTTTCCCCTGCATTCGTGGCTCTCATTCTCCCTATGTTATGCTCTTAACATGCAAGACGATACCAGAATACCAAATATGTGAAGAAATATACCCAGAACATAGAACAATGAGAAATAACAGCAAGTATTTTATTATTCAGAAAGCAATGTTCACTTGCCTCTTTGAGGGGGCAACCTCCAATAGAGTTGAGCTCAATTACAAAATAAAATACAATACTCCTCGAGGGGAGTCTCTATCCTTTATATAGGATTCATACATGCAATACCATGGGGCAATACCATGGTTCTTATTGATACCATCTATCTAATACCATGGCCCATTTGCAACTAACTGTGGTCCCTTCATTAAATGTGGGTTAACCACTTACAATTATTAATATGGGCTTTATTGACTCTTTACTTAACTATAACTATGACTCGATCCTATTACATAAATAAGGGGGCTAGGGTTGGACCCTAACACCCATGTCGTCCCTCGTTTTGTTTGTTGCTCCTTACACGCATTTTATAGCTCTCCTTTCGCAGCCCTCTCCTTGCCATCGACCTACAATTGTCTGCATACCTTGCGTCCATCATCCGCTTCCCACGCAGTCCTCATTTCCCTCTCCTCGCTGATGTCCATCCTCATTCGACCCGCATTTATTTCGAAAAGCTCACCATCACTAAACCCTCGTTGCCTGTCGCCATTCCCTGCAGTTCCCATATCCGCTTTCCATACGCATCCTTTCTTCTACCTGCAACTTCCTCATTCTCTCTTTTCTTCCTACTGCCCCTACTCCACGCTTCTCAACTTGCAAGCATCCAATGCTGCCCACACCCTGTCCATCAGCTTGCAGAACCCTCATTCCTTCGCTCTCCACTGTCGGGCTGACCTGCATACGCAAAACACCACACATAAAAAAGCATTCGATTTTATTTTTTGTCTTTATGTGTGTGTTAGGTTAGTTCAGTTAGTTTGATTTTTTATTTGTTATATCTCATTAGGGTTTTAGGTTTCGTTTCAATTTCATTTTTGGTTTGTTTTGAAATTTAAGTTAGATTCATTAAAAGTTTAAAAAAATTTGATTTTGTTTTTCACTTTTATTTTGATTTCACTTATGATTTTGATTTTGATTAAAAATAATGAAAGTTTCAAAAAATCTAAAAAAGAATCTTTATAAATTAATCTTTTGACATTTGATTTTTTCCTTTTTTTTATTTTTGACTTCAAATTCAAAAAATTAAAAATCTAAAAATCCTAAAAAAATCTAAAACAAATAAAAAATCCTAAATCCTAAATCCTAAAAAGTCTAAAAAAAATTTAAGAATTATCTAAAACATTTAAAAAATCTGCAAAAACATTAGTGACTAAGAAATTAAATTAAAAGAGGATTTGCGCTTTCACATTGAAAAAATTTAATGTGGCCCATGGCCCATTAAAATTTCGATTTAATAACCCTACCTTTGTCATATTAAAAATTTAATTTCTTCATTTACCACATTAAATTAATTTCCTAAAAAACAATTGAATTGATTACATAAATCTCCTTGGTGTCATTTTGTAGTAATATTTCTCTATGGTCAAGTGCGATTAATGTTTTAAAATTTATATTGGCTATAGGAAAAAGTTAATGAAGTCTAGATTTGGGCCATTAATTGAAAATTATTTAAAATCTATCTTGCATATTGCAGTTTTGGGCATTTACATTAATTGTTTATGATCGTCGCTTTGCCACATCTATAAGTTTTCTCTGGATGACTTGTTATTATTTAGTCTATGGTTAATTCAAATTAAAGGCATTGGTCTGTAGTCATTTTTATCTTATGATCGTGTCTTATTTTAATCTATCTATCTCATTTGACCAGACTCACTTTAGATTCATCAAGTTGTCCATCATTAAAATCTCCTAAGGCCTGTGTTTCACAATCCTCATCCATTTACCTTAGGGACTACCCTGCTTGACTTGTCTAGGAGAGAATCTAAATGGAGTAAGGATGAAGAGTGACAGCCCTTACTCTGAGCATTGTCGCAGTGCCTAGACACTTTGTTCGACAACAGGGCTACTTGTATGAGGCCATGGATAGGGCCAAATAATTCATCCAGACCTACTATGATGATAAGGGGGGTGAAGGGTTTCAGAAACAACTCCTCCTATGGGATGTGATTGAAACGAAGGAACAACACACTCCATCGTCCCATTCATGCTGCAGGGATCTACCTGAACCCCGCATTTGCTTACTCCTGTAGTTTCTTATTTGATGCTAAGGTCATGGATGGATTCTTCACTTGTGTTCAGAGGATGGTGCCATCTCCAACAGAATGTGCAGAAATCTCCAAAGAAATGGAGATATATAGGATGGCAAGTGGCACATTTAGCTTTGACATGGTTGTGCTTGATAGAAGACTAAAATGCCAGGTATGTTTTAGTTTGTTTCAAATTTCATTCTCTTCAAGTTCATAACTTCATACTTCGCTTCAACTTTCAAATTTCATTTTTTTCTTATGTTTATCTTATTTGTTGTAGATGCATGGTGGAGAAACTATGGTGGCAAAGTACCCAATCTATGAAGGCTTGCCATTCGAGTGCTCAGCCAAATATGTAGCTCCTCAGGATGCGAGCGCAACAGGAGTTTCAAATACACACCAAGAAGCGCAATAGGTTAAAACTTAAAAATCAAAATATTCCAAATTTCCAATTATTTTTTTGAATTCATTAAATAATTAATTTTTGTATTCTTTATAATCTATTAATTTATGACCCTTGTATAGGTTGGAGTCCCAGCGACATAATAACATGGTCTACGTCTACTACAATCTTCGATTGTGTGTGAGGCAACTTGAGAGGACACCTGATGTGGAGGCCATCTCATTGGATGGGATTGACACAACTGCTGCATGGAGGGTTGAGGCCGAGAGGCCTCTCATGGAGTCGGTCGTTGATTGGTTAGAGCAAGAGGTAGTGGAGGAGGTAGAGGAGGAGGAGGACCAGGAGCAACACAAGGAGGAGGTGACACCACCTACCCAGGTTGCCCTTGTCACCAGTAGAGGACGTGATCTACCTCCTATAGCTCCTAGTTCTTCAACATCTACAGCACAGCAGAGTCCACTTCCAACTCCACCGCCATCTATATCTAGAGGGAAAGTTATTGCATTTTCTCGCAAGAGGGGCAAAGGAAATCAGTAGTATTAGTTATTTGGTTCATTTCATTGTATATGACATTATGACTCATGATATGAGATACATTATTATATTTTTTGTTGATATTTTGAGGCTGATTTGGGACTCAAAACTTACTATTTAGGAGATGATTCACTATTATGTGTGATGTAGCATTAAAAATGATATTGCACATCTTATATATTAGTTCTTTTATCATATTTATGTGTCAATGCATTTATTTTATGTTGTAGATGCTTTAGATATTAAAAAAATTGACAAAAATGAATATTTTTGTATTTGCCGATTTTTTCCCGATTTTTCCGATTTTTTCTGATTTTTCGCCTCGTTTATTTAATCCCGGTCATGATGTTCGCAACATTGCTCAGAACCAAATTCCCTGACCACGTAGGTCTTACAGTGACCCAATGATGTTATCAAACTAATACTCCCTCTCAAAGGGATCCTCAGCCATTCCAGGCTTCTTACATAATCATCAACCTGCTCAAAAGCAGAAAAGTAGCCATGGTGGATTTCAACACTTTTAGTAATAACATCCATCTATTCATCTCAACTTTAACCAAAGCTTTATACAGAAGCAAACATCAACAACCTATTAGAACTAGCGGATTCTTGCAACATATTCATTAATCAAATATCCATAGGCTCACAGTGTTTCATCAGGCTCATGCAACGCTTTCAAGAAGCTCCCTCTTACACTAAAGAGGTTCTCAGTCTTTGTCAGAAACATATCATCAACACATGGCAAAGGAATTACGAACTCGTCTTTAGTAGATTAGCGTCTTCCTTCAGGACTTCAAGCCATCTTCATATTTGAACTTCACAGGTTAAATCATGCTTCAATCAAATTGATCTTGTCTGCTCCCTCTGAGTCCAAAGTCCATCCAATCATGAGTCTTCTTGTTACTTTGTTCTTCCATCTTCCTCTGCTGCCACAGCCCTAGCAGTCTTCATTATGTACCTGGCACCCTCAATAGGAGGCTATTGAAGAACAAGAACAACCAAGCAAGCTAAGAGACTCATAATGAAACAATCAAGATAATACTTATCTTTTGAGATTGTATTAGCTCCCTCTTGATCTCAACCTTCTCAGATCTAAGTCAACCTTGTCCACATCATTAAAGAGTTAACATAATTATCATCAACAACGAGTCCACATCATTATCAACAAGTCCACATCATTAACAAATCCACATCATCAAGGACATCAAAGAGTCCATATCATCATCGAATCATTAAGAAGCCCAATCCATATCATTTGACCTTGTCAACATCATCATCAAAGATTACACAACATTAGTGATGATAAAAGAAATAAAAGAAATACAAGATACTTATCATGGCAGCACCCTCTCAATCTTTAGCCTTTTTACATTTAGCCTGCAAATCATACTCATCAACAAGATGTCATATCTTCTAGAAGCTATGGTTTCTTCTTTTCAGCGGAAGCAATCAGGTCTAGGCTTTGATCCTAGGGTTTCTTCTTCAAAACCTACCCAGGGTTTACAAAACAATCCAAGACTTATAGACTTGGCAACAATTCCTAGCAGTCATCCATTATACTATGGTGAGTACGTACAAATTTACTCAGTCACCGGGGACCACTAAGGTTATATGACAACAATACAAAATATCCTGCTTAACTCAAGAGACAAGCAAATCAATATCCTTAACTTCAAGGCCTTCTTTAGCTGCCACGAAATCAAGGTTCTCGGACTGCAATGTAGCACATCTTCTCAAGGCAATGACCTACAAATCAACAAATACTAAAGCACATTGATTAGATCAGCCAGGCAAATTACAAACCATAATCATGTGGCTAGGGCTTAACTGAATATCAATGGCAAATTTACGTCTCCTAGCTGGGGTCTTGTTGAAACCCTAACAATCTTCAAAGCTTAAGAATTTCAATCAATTAACCCAATACTTCAAAACCTTGCTACAGTAAATTCTTCTTTATATGTGACTTAGAGCTCACCACTGAGGATTAGCATCGAGTGTCATAGTCAAGTATATATCTAAATACCCTAATCAAGCTAAGGGCTCAAAACTCACAAGACTTTAATCGAGAGGGAAAGGGGGGGGGGGGGGGGATATGCAAACCAATTTGCCAATACAATTTAATACCAGTGCATTTCCTACAAAAGCTCACTCTTTGTATCTATGTTATCATTTTTTTTGTGATATGGCTCGATGACCTTAGAGTGATGACACATTATATTACTCTAAGAAATGCAATTGAAATCCAAGACTCCCTATAATCCGATCATTACACCATGGCGTGTTGAATTTATATAGTGCTCACTCTGTGGTATGATGGTTCGTTTATAACTACACTACTTGCATGGTTCATATTGTTGTATACAGTAGCTGACTCTGAGGCTTGTAATCACAAGTCTCACCCTTACATGGATTTGCATCACAGTGGTATTGCATAGCAAGGACACACGTTACAGTGGCATCATTGCAATGATCTTGACTCTTTCTGAAGCAGCATCGTTGCATTATAGCTTTGCGGCATCGCAAAGGACTATGATTATTATGTGTGTACATTTTGAATATGATATAGTGTTATATGGTACGCATCCTCCAATGAAGAATGTAGCTCACAGAGGTCTTAGACGTACGTTGGCTTGCATTCTTAAATGATGGCTCGCAATTCTGAAGCTAATTTCATAGTGACTCTTTGGCACCACATATAAGTTGCTTCTTCAACTCACTTATATATGGTGGTTCGCAAAAATGGGATTTTGTTGAACAGTGTAACTAGGTTCAGTCTTCATAATGACATGTAAGTTGTAACTATGACTTTTGTAAATGATGTAAAGAAGGAAAATAAAATTATTATTGTAAGACTTGCTTCATGGGTTTCATGAGCAAGGGATTTTATTTTTAGATGGCTCCCATTGTGAGCCTTTAGGAATTTTCATAGAGTTAATGTCATGTATGTATGTAAGTCTATAAAGATGTCTAGAAACCCTCCAACGATAAGCACTAGTCCTCCTCTTCCTATGTAGGCCTCAAGATGAAGCAGAACTCATGTCGGCTCACAATTATGGAGACACAACCCTTCAGATACACATGCCGGTTTATTTGTGGAGGACCAACCACTATAAATAGGTGTGAAGACACTTAGCATTTCCACAATCAGAAATTCGCATATACCTCTGAGATTTTCGGATGGACAGAACAGTGACAAGTTTGGATTTCTAGTACAATCAACAAATGATTCAGATCTCTGAATCTGGGTGGATAACTATAGTTAGGAAATTCGGATGTCTCTATAATTTCGGATGGACAGATGCAGAATACATCTCTGTGATTTCGAATGGGCACTAACAAGATATCTCTGTGGAAACTACAGTGACACAAAGGAAGTGAGACTACAATTCCGTGTTGTCTCACAGTCAAGGGAATTCAGATCCCTCTCAGACTTGGTTCACAGAAAAGGGAGAGCAGTTCGGATGGGTCAAGGGATAGCAAGGAGTGATGAAGGGACAGCGAAGCTTTGTCTAGTTAAGGAGCTATTATTCAATGATGTATCATTGTGTTTTGCTGTTGCTGGAGAGGTCACATTTTGGTGACATTACATTGACATATTTCGGTGCCATGACTAGTATATCTACAGTTCGTTGAAGAGATGATCTCAGTACGAAGATGGTCGAAGAAGAAGACTCAAGGAGAAGAACAGAGAACTAGTGTCTTGGTCTTGGAGTGGCTAATAGGTCAAGGGTCTTGGTATTCATCAATTGGAATCTCTATAAGAAGAATTTGTGCTAGTTTTCCTCTCAAAGAGTGACAGGTTTTAGCCCTGGCTGATAGCCTACATTCTGTATCTCTCGTTTATTTATGTTTACGCATTGGTAGTTGTTTGTTGAAGAAGAACACTAATAACTTAAGCAAAGAGAAGATCCTAATCTAATGATGTAAAAATACTCACAAAAAATTACTAATGAAGAGAAATCGCCTAATTCATGACGCCCTAGATTTCTCAACATGGTATCAGAGCTAAGGTGTCAAAGTCAAGAAAAGGGCATACAATCAAAGAGACACTCATGGATCAAGTTTCAAGAATGGCATCAAAACAAGTTGAAGGATATCAAAGCGAAAGTTCAAAGATCTACATTGAAGAATCAAACCCTAGATCAAAGAAGAAGGTCTACTTCAGAAGAAGTCCTGGGATCATGAATCAAAATAATCAAGGCCAAAGCCATATTTCTACTCAAGGCAAATAGATCTACAAATCAAAGCAGCTAGAAGTCTACACCAGCAAAAAGTGTTGGGTCCTATAGTCATCATCAAAAGACCACAAAGACCCTCATTAAGTTATCTACAAAACAAGGTAACTCGAAGTACTTTAAAGATGAAGATCACATCATCTTGGAGACAGTCGAAACCCTAGAAGCATTTTTGATCTGCACTCATTCACTACCAAAGAAGTCAAAATATCTTGAAGGTGAGAAGGCACTATCATCGTCTTCAAAAGTTATAAGGCAAGCTCCCTATCATTGCAGCAAGGATCCCCTCCCTATCCTTGAAGAAGATCATCTGAGGAAGCATCAAAACATCCTCATCAATCACCATCAACAAAGGAAGCTAGATCTAAAGGTGTTGACATCATAAAAGGCGCAATCTCCTTTATTGAAGAAGGGATTTTCATTTGAAAGAAGATCATCCAAAAGGAGCACTAATACATCTTCTTCAACCACCATCAAAGTGATCAAGTTGAAGATTTCATTTTCACTTGTCAAGTAAGTATCTTTCATTTTATAATCAAATTTGGTAAAATGACTTCGTTTTGCAAGGAGATCTATAAGCTAGTTGGGTCATTGAAATTCCTTGCATGGAAAAGGAGGATAGACATAGTCCTCAAAGAAAGTGAAGTCATTGAACATATCAATGAAAAGGTCTCCTCTAAATACATGGAAAGGGATTCTTATGAAAGGACCCCTCATATCACAATATTGGAGACATCAAAGAGATAGTATATGACAACCTGGTACAACTATTCCTTGAAGATGTGATAAAGAAGGTCACATCACTTAGATCTGCTCTACACAAATTGAAGGTATTAAAGGATAAAGAGCTATCTTCATAAGATCTCAATTGCAAGATTTGGGAGAGATAATCCTTATTGTTCTAAATGCACCAACTGATGAACAAGGTAACCAATGTCTATGAGGATAAGAAAGCTATCCCATTCAACAACTTGTGGTTTCTATGCAAGATAGAAGAAGATAGGTTGAGGGCAAAAACTGTTGAAGGTTAAAATGAAAGGATTCAAACATTTGTAGGAAGGAATGGGAAGTTTGGAAAATTTGATCCTCATAGCTAAGATTCAATGCTATAAGCATTATAGAAAAGATTGTCCTAAGTACAAGAAGGGAAATAACAAGGAAGATAGAGAAGAAACCCATTTCACAGGAGAAGTGGAAAAAGCTGAAAAAGGAAAAGCATTAGAAGCAAGAGCTCGTGATATCACCATAGGGAAACATGAAGGACAACTGGAACAAAATCTATGGCAGTCAACTGTGAAGGTTATAGCTCTTGGGAACCTCATTGGAAACTGAAGGAAAGGAAGAAGTGTTGGCATTATGATACATATGTTGTACTTGATGGCAACCCACTCATCTCCAATGATAAATTATAGTGCAGCAAAGTTCACACACTTTCATGAAGATAAAAGTTTATTTCATGTAGAGAAAAAGTTCACGCACTTTTATGCGGAGAAAAGTTTATTTCATGTAAAAAAAAAAAAGTTCACGCACTTTTATGTGGAGAAAAAGTTTATTTCATGTGGACAAAATTTCACGCACTTTTATGTGGAGAAAAAGTTTATTTCATGTGGAGAAAATTTCACGCACTTTCATGGTTGGTTCATGGTATTGGTCCAACAGTTTTTTGATCCTATGGTTTTGGTCCATGGTATTGCATCCAAAAGTGTTGATCCCAAGTATTGGGTTCATGGTATTGTGTTATTATGGTTTTGGACCGTGGTATTGTGAAAGGCCTAAGACTATAAAAGGGGAAGGAGATCATTTGGCAAAGCATCATCTGAATTGTTATTGAATATCTGATAAAGTGCTAGATCTGGAATACTGTGATTGGGTTATGGTGCAGATCTGGATCTGGATAAAGAAGGTACCTGAGCACAAGGAGAAGGATAAGTTCTATTGATGGGTCTTAATCTTTAAGCTTGAATGATAGTATTTTTTGTTCTAGGTTTAGATTTGGTGTGTGGTTACAGTTACTGTGATTTGGATAAAGTTGTCAGAGAAGTGTCTACTTGATTCAGTGCTAATTGGTGAAAAGGAGATTGTTTGATGCAGAAATTCCTGATGATTGATTGATGTTCATGGATCCAGTCTGAAAAAATTTATGAAACGTGGTCCCTGGAAGAAAGAGAAGGTTGTAGCCTTCTATAGGCCAGCACCTACGTACTAGTATCTTGGCTAGTGCAAGAGCTAAGGGGGTTGTAGCTCCCTTCCAGGAGAGTCTGGAAAACGAGACAGGGTTGTAGCTCTCTGCAGGTTGCAGCCTGCGTACTGGTAAAGGACTGCACCAGTACAATTGTAAAAAGAAGTTTCTAATTGAAAGAAGATAGAGACATATTGCAGCAGGTGGTTTTCACCCACATTGGGGTTCCACCTTATATCATGGTGTTCATGTGTGTGGCTTATGTGTGATGATCTGTTCTATTTTACTGCACCTGTTTACTGTTAATATGGTTGATAATGTTCTAATGCACTCATTAAGGATCAATTAACTGAATCATAAGAAGTTGTGGAAGTAGCATATATGAATCTGAATATGGAAATAAAAAAGTTTTATTGATGTGATAATAATGATTCACCCCCCCTCTCAGTATTATTTCCACATAAATGACAACGGTTCATCGTGAGTTCTCAACCGAGCAATTTCGAATTATGACGCAATTCCTAGCGAGGGGGTGAGGTGTCTAGGCTGATCCGTTAGCCAACGTCACAGCCATTATTCTCCTGTGTGTCTCTGGCCACCATTACTTCCCCTCTGCCATTAACCGCCGCCACCATTGTCAGTCCGCCGATTTCCCGACTGGACACTTCCCACGTGTCGACTGCACATCTCTTTGGCGTAACCGAGCTCATTTGGATCCCACAAGACATTCGACTGACTGTGGGTGGCCAGTTGACTGGCCATCAAATTCGTTCAATCCGCACCATTTCACAGACATGCAGTTTTCAGAGTATAGTCTATGCAATTTGACGAATAAGGTTAGACACTTACATGTGTGGCCGTGGACGGGTTTTGCAGGTTTCAGGACGTGGAATGATGGCTTTGCTCACTGCTGCTTCGTGCACAGGAGCTGGAACTCCTCCTTTCATTGGCTAATGCTGTATGCACGGCTTTGGGACCCGATCCTCTGGTCGTAAATGGTGCATGCACATGCTCTATATGATTTTGGCTGTTGAGGAGGTGTTCACGTCCGAGCGGAGCTTGTTGCATGTTCCCTTTGTCGATTCCAGCTGCTATTGACTCCCTAGTATGTACTCCAGACAGATCAGCTGCTACAAGATTCCTGTAGGATATCCTGTAGCTGCTTCTCCTCCTGGGATGCAGGCTGAACAAGCAGGGCTACAGTCACTGATGAAGAGTCTAGGTGGAGCTTGAATAGGTAGTGTGTGCGAGCCTTTGTTGCTTGATTTTTGTTTTTTTTTATTTGAAATTTTCCTCTTTTTCTTTGCTGTCAACCTGAGGAAAACAGGGTTTCTGAAATGACTATGCAGGAACACACGACTAGGTGGGTGACAGAGGTGTCAAGAGATGGAACAGGGCGCCACATGGTGTTGGATTGGATAGAGGTGTGGCCTCAGGTCTAACAAACTAATCCCAACCATCAGATTCCCTCTCAAACTTGAATTTGACTCGTTTGAATGTTCTACAGGATGTTTCCTGTAGAAATTCAGGACTTCGTATAGAAACGCCTGTAGCTTCCTGTAGAAAAGCCTGTAGCTTCCTATAGAAAGCCCAGAACTTCCTATAGAAGGCCCAATCTCAACCCGAATGTGACCAAGTCCTAGGAGAGGTGAGTGGCCATAGAGGGGGCATCTGAAGGGGTGTCCTTGAGCCTGGTACGGACCCCTGTCCTCGTTTTGCGTGCCCTCTTTTCTTGCACTGTAGGATGTCCTGCAACTTGCAATTACTTCACAGAGATTAGTCCTGTTTTTTATTTTTTCTTTTTCTTTTTTCGCTTTTCTTTTTTCTCTTTTTTTTTGTTTTTTTTTTTAAATGAGATAGCGAGGGCACCTCAAAGAGGTTTTCATCCTCACTGTCTGCCCTGGGTGCCTCAAAGAGGTTTTCAGCCAGGGATCTTTTTATTCCACATTTTTTATTTCTCCAGGGACAGCTGGGGCGCCTCCATGAGGTTTTCACCCTCACTGTCTGCCCTGGGCGCCTCAGAAAGGTTTTCACCCAAGGACCTTTTTTTATTTTTTTATGATCAAAGTGTGGGTGGAATAGGGGCAGAGCCCTGCTCCACTACCAACACTGATTTTTCCAAAGTTTCAATGAATTTCTGCCTCGAAAGAGGTTTCCTGTAGATCTTCAACCGATGCCCATTGACAAGCATGGGGATGGCTTCTTCATCAATGGTCCAGATAAGGACTGAGCCATTGTCATTACACTTCTCCACTGCATATGGTCCTAGCCATCTTGTCCTCAGCTTTCCTTTGAAATCCTTGTATCTTGAGTCATACAGCAGCACCCAATCTCCCGGCTGGAATTGCTTTTCATTAAGGTGCTAGTCATGCCATATCTTCCTTTGAAGTTGGACTACTTCTGAGTGGAGGAGGGCCTGCATTCTTTGTTCATCTAATCCATTCAGCTGCAGTAATATTTCACGTTGAGCATGGATGAGATATAGGTCCAGCTGAGCTGCCACCCTCAATGTGTTATACTCGAACTCTATGGACAACAGAGCTTTCTTCCGTAGACCAGCTCATAAGGTGCGAAACCGGTTGTAGTTTTCCAAGTGGTGTTGTAGGCCCAGATGGCCTCAACCAGACGATCTGCCCAATCGTTTTTGCTACTACTCACCACCTTAGTCAAAATCCCTTCTAACACTCGATTAGTGACTTCCACCTATCCATTTGCTTGGGGACGATATGGGGTGGAAGTCTTGTGCTTGACCTTATGATGAGCGAGCAAATCTTCAATCAGGTTGGAGGTGAATTGGCTTCCTTGATCGGTGACTAACTCTCTTGAGTAGCGAAACTTGTAGAAGATGTTTTCCCTTAAGAACTCAGCCACTTTCTCTTCTGTCGCTGCCTTGATTGCCTTTGTTTCTACCCACTTTGTTAGGTAGTTGGTGCACACAATGATGTAATACCTTTACTTTGAAGGAGGGTTTATAGGTCCCATGAAATCCATGCCCCACTTCTCAAATGGCTCGAAAGTCACTTGAGGTTGGAGGGGCATTTCATCCCTTGGAGTAGGTTTCCCCATCCTCTGACATTGGTCACATTGGCTGATCTATCTTCTGACATCTTGATGAAGAGTAGGCCAATAGTACCCAGCTTGTAGAATTTTGAAGGCGGTCCTTTTTGCTGCAAAGTGGCCTCCACATGGTCCATCGTGATAGGTTAGGAGGATATCAAAGACTTCCTCTTCCCTAACACGATGCCTCAAGATCTGATTTGGGCCGAGTTTAAACAGGTTGCCCCCGATCTAAGTGAATGGGGCACTCTTCCTCATGATTCTGCTCTTCTCCTTTGAGGACAGATGCAGAGGGAACTGTGCTGAGACCAAGTAGTTTGCTATATTAGCAAACCATGGAGAGAGTACTGAGATAGCAAACAAGTGTTCATCCGGCATCTGATCATCCACTATCCCTTTGTCACCTACAGGAAAATCCAATCTAGATAGGAAGTCAGCAACAACATTTTCCTTACCTGGCTTGTCAACAATAGTTAAATCAAATTGTTTCAACAAAAGTAACCATCTAATGATACGGGCATTCACATCAGGTTTATTCATCAAATATATAATCACAGCATGATCAGTGTGTACAAATGTTTAAAACCAGTGATGTAGTGTCTGAACTTGTTTAAGGAATGGACTACGACCAGGAACTCTTTCTCGGTTACCGTATAGTTCATCTCTGCCTTGGACAGGTTTTTGCTAACGAAGTATATGGCATATGGCAATTTCTCCTCAACCTGTCCTAAGGATGCTCCTATGGCTTTGTTTGAGGCATCAGTGTGGATGTGGAAAGGTAGGGCCCAGTTTGGAGCTCTCAAGATCGGGGCGGATACCAGCTTACCTTTCAACTCATCCAGAGCCCCCTGGCAGTCATTAGTCCATTTAAATTCGACATCTTTTCCTAAGAGGCTAAACAATGGTGAGGCTAGCTTACTGAAATCTTTGATGAATCTTCTATAATATCCTGCCAAGCCTAGAAAACTCCGAACATATCTCACCTTTTGAGGAGGTGGAACCTTCTGGATGATAGAAATTTTGTTAGGATCCACTTGCAATCCTTGTTGAGAAATGGTATGACCTAGCACGGTCCCTTCAGTCATCAGGAATTCACATTTTTCAGGACTGAGGGATAGGTTCATCTCAATGCACTTAGAACTTTCCCCAGGTTGGACAAGGCTTCTTGGAAGTTAGACCCATAAGGAGTAAAGTCATCCATATAGATTTCCATTGAATCATGAACCAGCTCAGCAAACATGCTCAATACTGCTCTCTGGAAAGTGGCAGGAGCGTTGCATAGTCTAAAGGGAAGGACTCAGTAGGCGAAGGTACCCCATGGACAAGTGAAGATGGTCTTATCTTAGTCTTCCGAGCTGATTTGGATCTGATTATACCCGCTAAACCCATCTAGGAGAGAAAAGAACTTCTTCCCTGCTAGTCCATACAACACTTGATCTATGAAAGGAAAAGGGAAACGGTCTTTCTTGGTGGCCTTGTTAAGTTCCCAGTAATCTACATAGATCCTCCACTTCCCATTCTTCTTGGGCACAAGCACTAGAGGTGAAACCCACTCACTATCGGAGATGGGGTAGATGAATCCTGCATCTAATAACTTTTGCAATTCCTCTTTGACAATGTCTTTAAAGGCTGGATTCATTCTCCTCTGAGGCTACCTGACTGGTTTACAATCCTCTTTAATTTAAATATGATGGGTACAGACTGAAGGATGGACTCCTTTCATTTCCTTATAACTCCAGGCAAAAGCTTCCAAATGGCGGTTCAACAAGCTACACAGCTCCTTCTCCTGGGAGGGAGATAAGGAGGAGCTGATCTTTAAGGTTCTTTCAGGGCCAAATTCCACACTCTTAACTCTAGGAGAGGTCGGATCAGTCACACAGAGGTCCACTAGAGCACTGGCTTGGGTATCTTCCACCAACTCTTCTAATGACAGTGCACTAGGAGGTGGATTTTGAATCAAATTCTCAATCAAGTCATCCTCGGTTTGAGGGCCTCCCCTGGTGGTTTCTATGGTGCACAAAGGTGTCGAGTAGACCTCGTCCTCATCTCCCTCTTCCAACCAGAGTGGTAAGTCATGTTCTAGCAGTGGTTGGGCAGGAGGATAAAGGACTAGCTACTTAGACATAGGCCCGTTCTTGATGGTCATGCTCCCAGCTCGAGAACTGTTGTAAGCATCTGCAGTAGCTAACCAAGGCCTTCCCAAGATGAGGGGGTATCCAGTAAGTTTAGCCTTTGTCTGAAGGACCAAGAAGTTAGCAGGGTACTCCCAAGAGTCAACAGAGACCAAGACATATTCCACAATCCCTTCGGGAGTCACAGTGGAGCGGTCTGCTAACTGCAGTACTATCAAGGTCTTCCTTAGGGAACCCTGAAGGTTGACTTTAAGCATAGTGTCCCTGGTCATCACATTAATGGCAGCCCCTAGATCAATCAAGGTATGGGGGATTATGGTTCCATTGATGTGGACATCAACTACAGGACTCCCAGGGTCCAAATATCTTGGACAAATTACTTGCCCCAACATCATATTGGACAGTTGTCCTATGACATTGATAGTCGGGGCATCTCTCTTGCGCCTGCCTGGGTCCCTGAAATGCTTCTCCTTGATCAATTTGTTGTATATTGGTACATATTTTATGGCCTGGAGAAGTGGTATTTTCACACACAACTGCTTGTGTTCTCCCAAAAGTTCAGTCTCCTCTGGGTTTGGTTGCGTGGTTACTGTTAGTCGCTCAGGAAAGGGTGGAATGGCTTTGGGTTCACTTCCCTGTTTCTCTTCCTCCTCCTCTAGGGGAGGAGGTTGGCATTCTAGAAGGACCTTCCCAGATCGCAGGTTGATCTCCTGGATCTCCACAGCATAGGGAGGGCATGTTGTTTCCCCAGTATATACCTGCTGGGCCTGTCTGTTGTTGGGGTTCGGGTTCGGTTGAGCAGGCATCTGGGGTTGTCTTGGAGAAGCAGGAGGTAATGGTTGTGGTTGAACTGGTGGTGGAGGCATAATGGCAGGAGGAGAGTTGTATTGGGGCCTCCACCCCGGTTGAGGTGCATTCCACTGAGGTTGTGGCTGGACATGAGAGTGAAACGAATGAGCAGCAGGTTGAGTATGGTATTGAGATGGATAAGACCATGGAGGAGGTGCAGATCAGGAAGGATGATTAGGGGGGGCCCAAGAAGGTATATGAGCAGATTGGTTGGGATTATAATAAGCTTGGGATGTCCCTTGCATCCCCTGCTGGTAAGGTCTGAGCCCATGTGGCCTCCTTTGGTTGAGGAAGTAGAGAGGTTCAGTAGTCGCCTCAGTCCCCAGGTACATGGCTTTAAATCTGGGCAAGGTTGGGCATTGGTTGGTGGGGTGGTCTTCCTCACAAACGAAACACACCTCTACTGAGTGCAATGGACACTTGTTCTTAGGATTCTTCCTCATACATCTGGGATAGAAAATGGCCAAAGCCCTCTCAGCTTCCTCTTTCTTTTGTTGAATTCGAAAGGTATCAAGTTGCATGGCAATGGTTTGTCTCATCTCACTTTTGAGGTCTTCCATCTAATTAGCAAACTCATGCTTGGAGAAGGTGGTACTAGCTGAAAGTGGATTCCCCCTTCCTCTTTTACTGGCTGCCCTGGAATGGTTTCTAAACACAGTATTTATGTCCTCATAGGGTAGTTGGTAGATGTCTCCTCCAGCTAGCAAGTGAAGGGTATCTAGCAGGTCTTTAGGGACTCCTCAGAGTAGAATCAGCTTCATAGGTTCAGGGTCAAGTGTGCACCTGGCCCATTTATAACTAAGTTGGAACCTTTCCTCGTAGTCTTCTAAAGACTCATCATTTCACATGGTCATTCGAAAGATTTCTCCCTTTGTTTCCTTTGACCTACAGTAGTCCCGGTACTTGTTGTTAAAGGCTTGCTGCATATGATCCCAAGTAGTGATACTGTTTCCAGGTAACCCCATGAACCAATGGAGTGTTGCATCCTTGAGGGTAGAAGGAAAGAGTTTCAACTGTTTCTCGTCCTCAGCATAGTCATAGGTTCGACAAAGGATAGCAAACTCAAACAGGAAGGTATCAGGGTCTTCAGTGGTCAATCCATGGAAGTGAGGTAAGGCTGAGGGAATTATGTTTTTCATTTTCATGTCCCCATTGGTCTCTCAGATGGGAAAAGCACCTCCTATTCTCTCATTATCTCCCATACCGTTTTTGCGTTTAGCCATGGTCTCAAGAGGGATGTTCTCTTGCTCTTCTTCTGTTATAGGATCTTCGTATATCTCAGGAGGTTCACCTATAGGTTCTTCTGGATCACAGCCACCAAAGAAGAGAGAAAGGTGACTCTATGATGTGGTGGGGGTGTTGAGTAAGAATTTTCCGGTATTGTCTCTGTTCCTACGAGGCATGAAATGAAAGATTTTGCTTTTGGTTTTTTCTGTTTGTACCTGCAAAACTAAAAATAAATTGAATTGCAACTATCTAAAATCTATCTCACTGAAATGAAAATGCGGAATTGAAATGAAAGCAGGAAAGAACTAATCTATTTTGCTGAATTGAAATTGCAGGAATGAAATGCTAGGCTACACTTACGAAATTGAAATTGCGGAACTGAAATGCTACTCTACACTTGCAGAATTGAAATGCTAATCTAGGAAAGCAGGAAATGTCTAGTCTACTTTTGCGGAAATGAGATTGCAGAATGGAAATGAAATAAACTACTTGGCAGAAGGTTGTAGAAGAAAATAGAAGAAAAGCAGTAATCACGAATACTCTGACGCTTCCCCAGCAACGACGCCAAAAAGAGTGGTGAGCTCCAGTATTGTAGCAACATTGCTGCAACTCCTGGGACTCCCTTCTTTACTTTTATCAACTCGGTAGTTCGTAACAAACTTGGAAGCGACGGTGTTGTATGCACAAGTACTAGCTCTTGCCGCAGCTGTCACTTGGTCAGCTGGCACAAGTCCGCTAGGGGCTCAAGCCAACTTCTATGAGCTCTGAGAAGAGGCTGATTAACTGATGGATGGAAGCTAACTCGAAGGAAGCTAATCTATCTACAGAAGGAAACTGAAAAGCTGAAAGCAAACACAAACCCTAGCAAACCCTAATTTTACCAGCTAGCTCTATTGATGCAAGAAAGAGGATGCAAGTTACTGGGAGAGATGCCATTGACTTCTAAGAAGATGAAATGCATGTATCTAAGCTATGTCTACAGTAGAATCTGAAAGAACCATCTTTTTGTATTTTTGAATAAGTTGTCAGAATTATCATGCATGTGCTTTCACTGTTTTTGACTGTGCAGAGGTGGATTGGCGAGGGGAAATGCTTGGAAGAGGTAGGGAAGGTTTAGAGAGGTCCTAAGGGGTCCCTAGCACCCTTCCTAAGAGTTTCACAGAGTTTTGCCTTCAAGAAACCGCTTTTGTGGGCTTCTACAAGAAGTCTGCAGGGGTTCTACAGGATGTCTGGAATTTCTACAAGATGTCTGTAATTTTCTACAGGATGTTCAGAAATGGGATTTTGGAGCATGGATGGAGGGAAAAAGGTGGAGGAATGAGTATGGAGGTGAAATAGGGGTGTAGGGGAGTTCAATACTTGGAGGATGGAGTTGAGGAGTGGCACAGATGGTTAGGTTTGTTCAAGGAGGGATGAAACGATGTTGCACAAGAAGATGAGAATCATGGCAAAGTAAGCGAATGAGGAAAATGTAAGGTAAGGGTTCTAAGTGAAGGATGAAGTAGGTAGGTTGGATGGAGTATGGGAAGGTAAGGATAACAGGTACTCTGCAAGTGGTTTTTCAAACTGAACAAACAAACACTTATAAAACCTATGACCTAGTTACTTCACTCTATTCTGATCTAAGTAACAACAAAAGGAAATGAACAGAAGTCTATTTGAAATGAAATGCGTGAAATAACTATGAAACTAAGCAATCATAAACTGAAGCATTTAAACACTACTAATATCAGCATCTGCAAATGAGGATTCCAACACTAAGAATTGCATGACAAAGCAAAATAGCGTTTTTGTTGGCAGCAATGTCACTTTTGTCCCAGCTCACGATCCCACTGAGGGAGAGGTGAGATCAGAGGTACTTGATGGCCTTTTTCTAGAGATATTCCCGGTTACTAATATATCAACTAAATCTGAGCATGCAAAAGCCTATCTTGTCATTAACCATGACCTATGTAATCAACAAGTTGTTAATCTACTAAACATAAATTATTTTGCACAGACATAAAAACAAATAACAATACATGAAGGAGGCCTTGGCTCTTAGGTTGGGCCCAACCCTAAGAGCTATAGGCTCCTATAAAAAACTCAGAGCTGATGCCAAATAGAACTGCTTCTCATTATCCAAAAATAATCATCACAAGAAAGTTATACAACAGTAGCTACAAGAAAACGAGCTGGGAAAATGACAGCACTTTAGTGCAAAATTACAATAGTTCCAAAAGTAAACTACGGAGGCTAAGGCCTTCTTATTTATACACTACGAGGGGCCTAGCAGCCCTCCTAGCTTCCAAGGACTCGGCTATTCCAACTGCAATAAACAGTCACTCTTCCCAAAGCTGCTTGGCTGCCTTTAAGATTCGCTTTGGTGGCTTGTTGAGCTCAGAGTTGAGGGTGGATATTGCGAGGAAGGGTCAGTTAATGCCAGAGACAACCCCCTATGAATCCTCACCTCAAGCTTGGCTGTCACCTATCCCATGATTGCTTGTTTTTTCTACAAAACTTGTCCAAAAAACCCTGAAATAACCACGTATTAGCCTCCCTAGTAGAGTGACCACCCTTATTCGTTCAAACAACATAAACATACTAAAAAAAACATGCATAATCTATTAAAAATGGACGATTTGAACAAGGACAATTAGGCAAAATGAGCCCAATAAGTTACTCAATTTGGGGCTCATCAATCAAGTTGAGGTAAATATTCTAAAAGATAAGTTAGAAGAAAAGTATAAGCTCTTACGATTTCAAGATAGTACTAAGATCTTGGATGATATTCTTAGTAGTCAAAGGTCTCCTGTTATCAAAACTGGCCTTGGTTTTTATGAATCTATTGAAGATGAATCTAGCTCACAAGGAGAGGCAAGGAACTCTAATGAGAAATCTAAAATAATCAACAAGGAAATGAGAGGACAACCCCATCAACAGCCAAGGAAAGAAATTCTTCAAAGAAAATCTTTTACTCCTTCGATGAATAATGTTGAATGTTATGTATGTCATAATCTTGGACATATTGCAGCCAAATGCAGAAGAAGAATGGTTCAAGACCACCACACAGAAAGATCATCATGTTCCAGGTACGTTCAGAAGAATCATCCAGAAACTCAAATTTTGGGGCAGAAAGAGGCAGGTGTACAAACAAGAAGAACCATTTCAGAAGCTTCAAGCTATCTAGCATTGCTCTCCTCCACTGAACCAAAAAATGTAAATGAGGCATGCAAAGATGAATGCTGGGTCAAGGCCATGAATGAAGAACTGGAGCAGATTGAAAAGAATAACACTTGGGAGTTGGTCCCTAGACCAAAATATAAGAATTTCATAAGGACAAAATGGATATTCAAAAACAAGCTGAATGAAAATGGAGATGTTATTAGAAACAAGGCCATAATTGTTTGTAAAGGGTATGCACAACAAGAAGGTATAGACTTTGAAGAAGCTTTTGCACCAGTTGCCAAACTTGAGGCCATAAGAATGTTCCTTGCTTTTTCTAGCTTTCAGAAGTTCAAAGTATTTCAAATGGACTTGAAATCTACCTTTCTAAAAGGAGACTTGGATGAAGAAGTATATATTGAGCAACCAAATGGGTTTATCCTTGGAAATGATCCAAAACTTGTATGCAAACTCAAAAAGGCTCTCTATGGCCTTAAACAGGCTCCAAGGGCTTGGTATTATCATTTGGATAAGTATCTCCATCAACAAGGTTTTACAAAAGGATCAACAGATAGAAATATATATATAAAATTTGTCAGTGATAAGCTACTAATACTTGTTGTATATGTTGATGATGTCATCTTTGGTAGAAATGAAGAATACATGAGTCAAAACTTTGCCTTGGTGATGCAAAAAGAATTTGAAATATCCCTGCTTGGTGAGCTCACATATTTTCTTGGTTTACAAGTCCAACAAAACAAAGATGGTATTTTTCTATCACAAACCAAGTATCTCAAGCAGATCTTGAAGAAATATGGGATGGAGGATTCGAAACTAGTATGTACCCCTATGGTAATAGCATGCGGCCTCAGCACAAATGATGAATCAACAACAGTACATCAACCAACCTATAGATCCATGATTGGTAGTCTGCTCTATCTAATAGGTACCTGACCAGACATTATGCATGCAGTGGGAATAGCTAGAAGGTTTTAGGCAAATCCAAAGGAAACTCATCTCAGGCAGTTAAGATAATTTTCAAGTATCTTCAAGGAACTCAAAACTATGCTTTATGGTATCCTAGAGGTACAGATCTCACACTTCATGCATACACAGATGTGGATTGGGCAGGAAGCGTGGATGATAGGAAAAGCACTAGTGGTGGTGCATTCTTCATGGGTCCTAGATTACTATCTTGGTTCAGTAAGAAACAAAGCTCTATTGTGTTATCTACAGCTGAAGCAGAATGTGTAGCTACGACATCTTGTTGCACACAACTCCTTTGGATGATGCAAACATTGCAAGATCTTCAAATCACTTGTACTCCACCTATCTCCATTTTTTGTGATAATACAAGTGAAATCAGTATTTCAAAGAATCCTATCATGCATTCAAAGACTAAGCACATATCGATCAAGTATCATTTTCTCTGAGAACAAGTGCTTGAACAAAAGGTCAAATTGGAGTATGTTCCCTCTAAGGAACAAATTGCAGATATTCTCACCAAACCTCTACCCAAGGAGACCTTTGAATACCTCAAACAAAAGCTGGGGGTAGTTGATGCATCATCTTGTTGTTGAATCTTGTCTGTTTCAGAGATTGTTGTACGCGAGTTTCATATGGGGTATACGTGTACATATGTTGGTTTATGTGGGTATAGTCGACTTGAAGAAAAGCAATGATGAGAAGAGTCTGATATGGGTCTGTTAGAGACCATCTGGAATAGGTTCAGGGGGAGCATATATTCTTCTAATAATGCGTTGTTGGCATTATCGTAGAAGATCTTGGTGCAATTCTTCGGTTATTTTGATTTCAGGAGGAGCAAGTGTAGAAGGAGAACATGGATACTGATCTATGAGTGACAATTGCTACTGATATTATGTCTTATATTTCTTTTGTCAAGGTCATGTAACAGCCTATCTTGATTGCCCCACTATGCCTGGAATGGATAATGTAATGTGCTTATTATATCATGTATCCCCTCTTGGTTGGGAGTCGTATGTATGAAGTCTTTGGTGATAGGAAGGTTAGTTATGATGTATAAAGTCAGATTTATTTTGTAAAACATCTTCTTGTAGATCTTGTAGAGCTTGGATAGCACAGCAAAGTAGATATTTCAACATGTACTCAGGGGGAGCATAACTCTTTGCCCTTGATGTCAAAGGGGGAGGAAAGACCTTGAGTAACTTTGGGTTGCCATCAAATCCAAGGGGGAGATTGTTGGCATTATGACATAGGTTTGGCTCAATGACATAAGTGTTGTCCTTGATGGCAACTCACTCAAATAGCAGATCACAAGTTTAGGCTCTCAAAATAGTAGAAAATGAGATGCCCGCAAGTCCCTGTTCACAAAGTTGCAGTCATCGGTAGGTTCGGCAGGTGCGCCGATCAAAAGGTGCAGACATATTCACAGGTGTACCGAACAAAAAGTGCGGACGTAAAGTACACGCACTTTCATGTAGAGACAAATGCGCACACGTGGGAAATCTTATGGTTGGTCCATGGAATTTAGTCTGACATTTTTTTTGGTCCATGGTTTTGCATCTAAAGTATTGAACCCCGATTTTGGGTCCCTAGCATTGGATCTCTATGGTTTTGGACCATGGTTTGAGAAAGGCCTAGACTATAAAAAGGAAAGGAGACCATTTGGCTATACACAGATGTGTTGAATATCTTAAGAAGAGCAAGATCTAAAATACTGGTGATCGGTTGGTGAGTTATAGCTGGACCTGAATCAAGGAGAAAACTGAGCATTACAAGACGGATCTACTGATGGGTCGAGATCTCTTTGGTGCATGATCAAATCTGTAAATCTAATAGTCTGGGGTATATGAGTCTGATAAAGTATCTATACCCGCAAGTCCAGAGGCTAGACACAGTGCAGGTGCGGAGACCCACAGGCTAGACTCAGCGCAAGTGTGGATACCCGCAGGCTTGCCACAACGTAGGTGTAGATACCCGCAAGCTTGACACAGTGCAAGTGCGGAGATCCGCAGGCTAGGCAAAGTGGAGGTGTGGATACTGGCAGGGTTCTATTGGTGAAGTTACAGAATTTTCTTGAAATATGTTTTAGCTACATTTGTCTATTACTGCAGTATTCAGGGTTTTGAATTGGTGTCTAGTTGCTATTGATTCAGTATTTGTACAAGGAAGCTAGTTGATTGCAGATCTATTTGATGTTTGATTAATATTCATGGATCCAGTTTGAAAATTTATGAAAAGTGGTCCCTGGAAGAAAAGAGAAGTTTGAAGGCTTCAGTAGGTCAGTACCTATGTACTAGTATCTCACCTAGTACAAGAGCTAAGGGGGTTGTAGCTCCCTTCCAGGAGAGTCTGGAGAATGAGAGAGGGTTGTAGCCTTCTGCAGGTTGAAGCCTACGTGTTGGTACAAGACTGCACCTATACAGATTCATTGTAAAATGAAGTTTCTAATTGAAAGAAGACAGAGACATATTGTAGCAAGTGGTTTTCACCCACATTGGGTTTCCACCTTATATCTTGTGTTCTTTGGTGTGATTGTCTGCTCTATTTTTCCTGTTCTTGTTTACTATTATATGGTTCTGACACACATATTATTGATCAACATCTGAAGAATAAATTAAATTATAAGTCTAGAAGGTATACACAAGTTTTATTAGTCAGATATGCAAATGTTTCTATAAATTGAAAAATAATTAGATAATATTGATTCACCCCCCCTCTCATTAATATTTTCAACACATGTAGTCATAACTCAAAGTCCCAAATCCATCAACTAGGTGTAGAGATTGGATGGCCCCTGCTATTAGCAAAACTAGAGGTGACCGTGTTTGCACCAAACCAAGTAATTTGAGTTTTCTCAATTCATCCCCTGCCATTAGAGTGGATTTTGAGAACACAGGGTGCATTCCTTTCTACCGAAAGATTTAGAAAGCAATTCATAATGTCAAACTAGCCAGTTTATTTGCTCTAAATTTTGAAGACAATAGAGTGAAGCTAGTTGACCTAGTGAACATATTGTCTCAAAAGTTCATAGTTGATGCAACCAATCTCCCAACAACAGGGGAGAAATGGTTCAAGGGGGACGAGTTAGACATTTTGGTCTACAAGCAGTTTGTAAAACTAGAGTATCTTGACAAGTTTGCCTCCACCTTCCCTAAAACGTATCTCCAAGAGTAGTATGTAGACATTTTCAAGGTCATCCAAAGGTATTTCACTTGCAAAGGTAGGTTCAGTAGAATATACTAGTATCATCTCAAGTTGCTATGGCATTTCACAAAAGCAAAGCCCATGAACCTCCCTTATTTATTGCTTAGGAGTCTATAAAGAATGGCCACTAAAGTATAGATTCGAAAGGATGACCATGCTTCAAGTCTATTTCATATCTCTTTGATCAAATTCTTGGTTAAGCATGTTGTTGGAAAAAAGAAAATCCCTTGATCTGATTTTCTTGCAAGTATTGACATCTTGCCACAAACTGGGTCACCTTCAATCAAGGTGGATAAAGAAGAATCCAAGTAGGAACATCCAAAGAAGGAGAGCACTCATCTAGTTATGGAAATAAAAACTATAAAGAACAAAGGAGCCAAGCTGTTGTAACGGCTACAACCACCCTCCAAAAGGTTTCCTTGCCTTCGTTTTGGAGCCTCGTTACCAACCTTCATAGCAACATGTCTTGCTTCTTCAAGTACACAAGATCCAGTGATTTTCTTGCAGAGAGATAGCTTGTCAATCAAACCTTGATGAATTTCCCTCATAGGCTATTCATCCAAACTTGGTCCAGTAGAACACTGAGCATCTCCTTCCAAAAATTACACAATCCTAACTGGGAACCTACTAGGCCACATAAATGTGCAATTCTGGTGAGCAAGCTTCACCCATAAAATTGCACAATCCTTCCCAGCTAGGTTGCTCAGCCTAGAATTTACATAAATTTGGGTAGTAGTCAGCTACTCTGGCCAGAAATTACACAAATATCTTGAGCAGCCAACCAATATCCCAGCCAGAAATGCACATTTTCTCCCAGTAATTGAGCAGCCTCTTGCATGTGCAGTTGAGTTGACCAGTGCCCTTTGGGACCAAGCAAAATAGACTTGCATGCATGGGATGATTCTCCCAAGGTAGCTTAAAATGCATCCCTTGTTTCATGGATCTATTTTTGGTAGTTGGTGGTTACATGCAAGGATCATTTTAGAAACCTCCCACCAAGTGTTGTCTTCCCTAGATTTGTGGCATGCACGTCACAACCTGGATTTTATCAAAATTCATCAACCGGATGCTACAAAGCTCATTCCTCACATCAACCTTGCAAATCTGACATCCCACATCGTATCTAATAGTTGTTAAGACATCCAACTCAGTTGTTGTGGGGTAAGCCCTCTTTCCATGTCGTGTGTTGTATTTTTTGTGCTTTTTGTGTTTTTCTTCATATGAATGTTGTCTGCTTGATTTCAATGAGCGCTTGCTATCATTTTGATACATACTAGCTTATACTAGCACCGTTTCAATTTTGTTGCTATTTCACTATTGTCACATGCATGAAACTATTTTTCACGAATGGTCGCCAATTTGGCAACTCACTTCACCCACATGAATTTTGATCTGTTTACTGAATATTTCATTCAATGCTTGCATGCACTGTCAATCACTTATCCTTTCACTTAGTGTCGCCATGAATTCACTGTCATATTTTCTTTCAATTGCCTCTTGACGAGTCTGGCCAAGTTGGCCTAGACTCTACCTTCACTAAGACAACATTGCACAATCTCGAGAATGAAGGCTCTATCTTCCTCTCCAGAAATGTGCATTTCTTCTTAGGTATTGTCCTCTAGGACTGTTTTGTGCATTTCTAAGAGACAATGATTGTTGGCCCAGAAAATTGCGCAATGCACTCACTAAGCCTACATTTATTACCAGCTAATATTGCACATTGCACAATTCTAGCAGTCAATAGCTAGACTAGACCGTGCATTGCACAGTTCCAATAATCAGTTAGCCTTCCAGCAGCCCAGTTTATGCCTTGTGCAGCCTTCGCAGTTAGTCTCTCGACCTCCCAATGGAAATTTCATGACCTTCATGATCATTCACCCAGGCATGTTGCAAGTCAATTCTCAAGTTCATTTCTGTCTTTGACTGATAGATTGCTTGCCATGAGTGTTGTCATGTCTCCAAGTATCACAAGTGTTCATCTACCTCTCAACAGTATAGGTACAATGGTTTCTAGGAGAGAAGAAATGAAGACACCATTCAGAACACTATTAGGGATGCAGTCGATCAAGTGTCTATGAAATTGCCTACCTATGAATACATCAAGTTGTTCATAGAAAATGACATCAAGGTAGGACAACAAAAGTATCACAATGAGTAGCATCATGAACATCAACTGAAGGCATCATACTGGATGCAACGAATGCGAGAGGAAGGTTTTCGAAAACATAGAGGTAGAACAAAGTTGCAAGCTCAAGAAAATCCACTAATGATGAAACTAACTTTGGAGACTTAGGCTATGAGGTGACAGTGCGACATGGAGATCACATGAAGAAAGATAGTGGAACAAAGAAGGAGTTGCATGTGCTGAAGCAACAACTCAAGGAAGAACATGAGCTGTAGAGGCAAGCGAATGAGTTGTAGCATGAACATGAATAACAGGGGGCACAACATGCACTCACAGATGAAATTACACATGTACAAGTTATAGATCCATCCTAGTAGCTAGCATGGAGCAGGCATGGTGAGTAGTGTTGTTGATCCCGTGCAAGGGATTCAACAGCATGCATGAAATTGTGGGCATGCATGCGATCCAACCCATTCAACACACTCACCAAGGCAAAGATAAGAAGCGATTCTGACTGGAGTTGAGCATGTAGTTGATAGTTGATGTGCATGTTATCCGGGAATAGTGTCCACTCGGATGTTGTTATTCCCACTAAGATGGGTGGCTATCTTAGGAACAAACAATCAAAGTCTACTATTGATTCCTTTTATGAAAATAGATGAGAGGAGAACCAAGAGGGCCAACCTGAGTCTTGCGCTCGATTTCCTCTCTTTATTGATAGAGTTTTGTCACTTCTTCTTTGTCTGCCCAGCTTCAAAAGACCTGTGGAATCACAGCAACATACTACTATTCAAGAAACAAGGATCTAAATTCATAAATAATGTAGGATTAGATGTACATTAACCATATACAAGCACATATAAACAAATACACTAGGATATGGAAGGAAACAAGAATAGCTTTATTCAGATAAAAGTAGCAAGAGGATTACAACCATGAGCAGCTCTGACCCAGCATCATCCTCTAGCTAAGAAGCCCTTCTTCCACCTCAAGCAAAGAAAAATCACCCAACACTGTGAATGTACACAAGAATACTGACAGCACTTCTCTATAGATTACAAAATTCCAGCCTCTATATCTCTGTGATGAGGGATCCATATATAGATGACTACAGAGAGGTGAGTCATCTTTTGGGATCTTGATTAGTGTCTTCTCTTTGATAGTTCCTGCTTCCACTTGGAGAATGAAGATCTCTTACTCATCCCTGGTCGAAAATGGAG
>APFE030436399.1:1616-21078 GCA_000404065.3 Pinus taeda | reverse complement strand
TACAAGCTCTTCTTCAACCTGCACACAAGTTTCTCCTTCCCTTTCACTTCATATCCTTGTGGCTGCTGCATATATATCTCTTCCTCCAAATCCCCATGGAGAAAGGCTGTCTTTACATCTAACTGCTAAAGATGCAAATCTTCAGCTGCTACAAGACTCAAAATAGTTCTGATTGAAGTCATTTTAACAACAGGAGAAAATATTTCATCAAAATCAATACCTTTCTTCTGTGCAAACCCCTTCACCACAAGTCTAGCTTTGTACCTCTGTTTTCCTCCATCTTCTTCCTTCAGTGTGTAAACCCATTTATTCTTGAATGTAGTTTTTCCTATAGGCAACCTCACTAAGTCCCAAGTCTGGTTATGTATTAAGGAGTCCATCTCTTCTTCCATGGCTACCTCCCACTTCTTCCTGCTTTCAACCTGCATTGCTTCTTCATAACATTCAGGGTCACCAGAATCAGTCAACAATAAATAATATAATGAAGGAGAGTATTGTTCAGCGGGTCTACTTATCCTGGTAGATCTTATAACACCACTTTCAGGTGTTTGGGGTGCCTGTTGCTATTGTGGTGGTTGCTGTTTTTATGGTTGTTGATTATTAATATTTTCAGGCACCTTTACTTTTCAGTGATTTTGTCAAGAACTGCATATTCCTTGTTTTATTTTTCTTGCTTCTTTTCCTGCAACTGATTCTTATACAAGACCTTTTCATTGAATATTACATCTCTGCTCCTAATGATTTTGTGATTTTCATAATCATATAAGCAATAACCAAAATGATTAACACAATATTCAATAAAGGTACATTTCTTTGACTTTGCCTCAAGCTTTGTTCTATTTTCTTTATCAATATGGACAAAGGCCTCACAACCAAAAGGCTTTAAAAAAGAGTAGTTTACCTTTTCACCTGTCCATGCTTCCTCCGGAACACCACCATCCAAGGAACTTGAAGGTCCTCTGTTTATTAGATAAATAATAGTATCTACAACATCTGCCCAGAACTGTAAAGGCAATCTTGCATGCAATCTCATTCACCTTGCACGCTCCATGATTGTTCTGTTGATCCTTTCTGACACACCATTTTCTTGTGGTGTTCTTGAAACTATCTTCTCTCTACGAATTCCATGCTCTGAACAGTACCTATCAAACTCTTTGCTGCAATATTCACCTCCATTTTCTAATCCAAGACACTTCAATTTCTTTCCTGTCTCAATCTCAACCAAAGCTTTCCATTTCTTGAAAGTATCAAATACATCAGATTTATTCTTAATACAATAAATCCAAGTTTTTTCTAGTTTCATCATCAATAAAAGTAACATAATAATGAGAGCCACCGATTAGTATGATACCTGAGTAGTCCCCATACATCTGTATGCACAAGCTCTAATTTTTCGCTCTTCTTTTCTTTTCCAACTTTGAGAAATCTGACTTCTCTTTCTATTTTTCCATAAATGCAATTCTCACAGAAGTCCAAATCAACATTCTTCAAACCCGGCAACAAATTCCTTGAGTGAGGAATCTTCATCCCTTTTTCACTCATGTGTCCAAGCCTATGATGCCATAATGCTGCATCTGCTCCTTTGGAAGTTAAAGCATTAACAGAGTTAGAAATACCATTGCATAAATACAATGTACCAACCTTTTCACCTTTTGCTATTACCAGGGCTCCTTTGGTGACCTTCCAAGCTTTATCTGTGAAAGTTGTCACACAACCTTCACCACCTAACTGCCCTGTTGAAATCATATTTTTATTTAGATCTGGAACATACCTTACCTCCTTTAGTAGCCATTGGTTTCCATTCTACTATTTTACAAGAACCTTACCCATTCCAACAATTTTACATGGTTTACCATCACCCAGACGAACTTGTCCAAAATCTCCTTGAACATAGTCATGAAAGTATTTCTTATCAAGTGTGGCATGGAATGAGGCCCCTGAATCTACCACCCAGGAATCAATAATATTTTCGAAAGAAAGAATCAAAGCATCTTGTAACATCTCACCTGTCACATTTGCTTCATGATTGTTTTCTTGCTGTGAATCTCCTTCTTTTCCCTTCCGAGATCTACAGTCTTTCTTTAGGTGTCCTTTCTTTCCGCATTTCCAGCACACTATCCCCGATCTGGACTTGGATCTGCCTTTCCTTGATTTATTGCGATATCCTAAGCTCTTTCCTCTTTCCATTTTTCTTCCCCTAGACTCTTCACTCAAAGCATTACCCGATGTCTCACCAGAGCTTTTCCGTCGCATTTCCTTGCTAAGGATAGCACCGACAACATCATCAAACTTTAAAGTACTAGATCCAGACACAGAGTTACTAATGGCCATTATTAAACCATTCCAACTTTCTAGTAATGAGCGCAAGAATAATAGAGCCCTAACTTCATCATCAAAGTTTACCCCTACAAAACATAACTGACTTGTAACAGTATTAAAATCATTTAAATGGTCTGCAACAGATCCACCTTCTGACATCTTCATATTAAATAATCGTTTCATGAGAAATACCTTGTTTGAGGCCGACGGTTTTTCATATAGTTTCTCCAACGCCTTAATCAAACCCTCTGTCGTTGTTTCCTTCGAAATGTTGAAGGCGACCGATGCCGCGAGGCACAACCGTGTTGTTCTGAGTGCCTTTCTATTGAGAAGGTTCCATTCTTCATTTGTCATACCCATCGGTATCTTTGTTTTTCCGCCCAATGGTAGGTACCGATCTTTCTGATACAGATAATCTTCCATCTGCATCTTCCATAGTGAGAAGTTTTGGCCGTTAAATTTCTAGACCCTAAACTTACCATCTTCCACCATTGCTCCCACTCGAACGAGGAACCCTTCTTTCCTGCTATTTTTTATTAGCCAAATAGACCTTCGGCTCTGATACCAGTTATTAGAAAATTATATATTACAGAGCAATGGAGCACATAAAATATTGCAGAAATATAAACACATAAAATGCATAAAACAAGAGAAACACAAATATACGTGGTTCACCCAGTTTGGGCTACGTCCACCTCGAATAGCTAGTCTTTCCTTTCTATTATCCAGCAAAATGAAGAGACACAACCTACAGCAGATTCATTGTAATATCCTCTGTTTTCTCTCACAGTCTCACCTCTCTGTTTCTCGCTCAGAGAATACACATCTATATCACAACCTCAAGTACAATTCCCTCATACAAAGAGAGGGGTTGCCTTCTAGGGCAAAAAACCCTAAACTAAACATAAGTTGTACTGTCAGATCATTCGCCTAATGAACGGCCCAGATTGACTAGAAATTACTATACTTTTACAAGGCAATTTTTACATCAATTTTTGGCTTCGGGGGCGCTACCCCCGAACCCCCGCCAGGGACCACTAGCCCCCAGACCCCCCAGCTGGGGGGGATCGGCCCTCCCAGACCCCCTCTTAGGGGTCAAGTCCCCCCCGCGTGGACGGGTGTACAAACTTCCTGGGGTATACATCCAGCTGAAGCAAAATACCTCTAAACAATCATGCTCCACACACAACAACAATTGTTGTTTATGTTGATGATATCATTTTTGGTAACAATGAAGAATCCATTTCTCAGTTGCTTTAGTAATTCAGCAAGAATTTGAAGTGTCCTTGCTTGGTGAGATTACCTATTTTCTTGGTTTACAAGCTCAACAAAATAAAGATGGCATTTTTCTTTCACAAACCAAATATCACAAATATATCTTGAAAAAGTATGGCATGGAAGATTATAAACCAGTATGTACCCAAAAGGTAACATGATGCAGTCTCAGCTCAAATGATGAATCAGCAGTAGTACATCAACCGACTTATAGATCCATGATTGACAGTCTACCTTAACTAACAGGTACCTGAGACATCATGCATGCAGTAGGAATAGTTGGAAGATACCAAGCAAATCCAAAGGAATCACACCTTTAGGCAGTCAAAAGGATTTTCAAATATCTTCAAGGAACACAGAACTTTGGTTTATGGTATCTTAGAGATATAGATCTTACTCTTCATGCATATATAGATGTAGATTGGGTAGGAAGTGTTGATGGCAGAAAAAGCACTAGTGGTGGTGCATTCTATATGGGTTCCAGGTTAGTGTCTTGGTTCAACAAGAAACAATGTTCAATTGCATTATCTACAGATGAAGCAGAATATATGGCTATTGCATTTTATTGCATGCAACTACTTTGGATGATGAAAACCTTGCAAGACATTCAGGTCATATGTACTCCACCCATCTCCATTATATGTGATAATACAAGTGCCATCGGTATTTCAAAGAATCCACTCATGCAATCCAAGACCAAGCACATACCCATCAAATATCATTTTCTACGTGAACAAGAGCTTGAATAAAAGGTAAAATTGGAGTATGTTCCCTCCAAAGAACAGGTTGTTGATATATTCAATAAACCACTACCCAGAGAGACATTTGAATATCTAAGAAAAAAGCTAGGAGTAGTTGCTGCATCGTCCTGTTCTTAAACCCTATTTTTCAGAGAAAGGTTGTTATACGTGAGTTTCATGAAGTGTAGTCGCGTAAATATGCGAGTTTCTGTGGGCACAGCCACGTATATGTTGGTTTGAGGAAAAGCAGTGAGATAGACTCAGAAAAAAGGGGTCTAATATGGTTATGTCAGTTATCTTCTCTGTTTGATGATGGTTACAATCTGCTGATAACATGTGGAAATATATTGGTCCTCATAAGTTGTTGATAACTTGATGTATATCTGACTAATGATGATGCCTTGATATTTCTTACTGATATATGCAATAATCAGATCTGACAGTGAACATCTAGCACAGGTTCAAGGGGAGCATATGCTTCTATTAATGCATTGTTGGCATTATCTTAGAAGATCTTGGTACAGATCCACATAATTGTTTTGATTCAGGTGACTCTTTTGATGATGATATACAGCCTGTTGATCCTGATGTTGCTGATAGTGTAGATCATAATGGTGCATGGGATAGATGATGTAATATTTCTTGTTTTTGTCATGTATAAACAATTGGTATATCCCCACTTGGTTGGGTGGATGAGTCAAATTTGGTATATCCCCACTTGGTTGGGAGATGGATGTATGAGTCATTGGTGATAGGAAGGTGATCCTCACATAGTTGATTTATAGAGTCATGTTATTCTTCTATAAAATCTTCTTGCAGACTTTGCTAGTGCTCAGGGGGAGCATGGACTCAATCATGGGAGCTCAATCAATACATATCAGCATATCAGGAGGTCTTTCCATTTGTATCATCCAAGAATTGTTCATTTGTGTAATGTAAAGGAGGTTGCGCCCTCAAAGAGGCTACTTTTGAAGTCGTTGATCTATCTCATTCTTCTATTTTGTGAGCTGGTTGCATAACAATTGGTATTAGAGCTTTGGATTCTAGGGTTTCACTCCTTCAAATAGTTCATCGTGGAATTTTCACTATAACATTTTTTCTACAAAGCTTCAGAAATTGAAATGAAAACCCATTTGATCCTAACTCGTGAGGTATCTTGGGACCCAATTTCAGATCTTGTCTCTCTATATTTTTGGAGATATGAACTGAGGCAGTTAGGGTTTTTGCAGGCTCACATTGAGTCTCAAATAGGTCACCTTGGGAAAATCATTATAACATTTTCTCCAAGCGTCATATTGAAATTTAGTAAAGAGTTGCAGAAATAGGACAGACTATATCTTTTTGTGTATCATTTTTAGGTCCGAAGGTTGAACCATTGACATGTGGCACTTCGTACACGTTCGCTCTACTGAACTAGTCTATAATCCGGTCATTGTGGGAGATTTGACATAGCTCTTTTTTGGAGATCCCAATTTGGTTCTAACTTGTATGGTTGGAAATAGGAAACAAAGGGCTATCACAGGATGAAATTTCGTACCTTGGAGATCCAAAATTACAGATATACAACAGATTCAATATCGAGCTCCTACAAAGAGGAAAAGGGTGTGTAGTTTTTTTTTTTAATTGCATAAGTTTGGTTTGAAAGCTTTGTTTGAAGTGATTCAAAGGGAATAATGAAGCATATTTATCACTAATTGATGGCTCTAAGTAAGAAAATGGAAACACCTAGTAAGAAACCTGAAAGATCTAGCATGAATCATGAAGAAGAGGAAGAAATGCAACATGATATATCAAAATTACAAGACCAAGTGCAACAAATTTCACTCTCACAAAAAGTAACAGAAGCTAATATGGATGGTTTAAAGAAAGGTTTTGAAGCTAAGATGAATGTCTCGGAAGCTAATATGGATAGTGTGGAAGTTAAGATGGATGGTTTAGAAGTAAACATTGAAGATTTGAAGAAATACATGGAAGGTTTGAAAGGATGTTTGGCAAAGTTGCTACAAGAAATGCTTCCTAATGGCGAAAAGGTAGTAGAGGAAACTCATCATGAGAACAAAATCAATGTTAGTCGTGATTTCATATACTCTCATGTTGTATTGAAGACCCACCATGTTCCAAAGATCAATATGAGAAAGTTTAAAGGAAAGGATCCCGTAACATGGATATTACAAATGAAACGATATTTTGGTCTCCATAATGTGAAAAACACACAAAAGGTACGCATTGTGACTTTATATTTGGAGCCCAATCAATTTGTATGGTACTAATGACTTTTCTCTCGTAAACAAATTGTCACTTGGCAATTTTTATGAATGAAATGATAGCACATTATGAGGATACAAAAAACAACACTTTTTTTAGCCAATTGATAACTCTAAAACAAAAGGGTTCAATGGTGGAGCACATTGAGGACTTCCAAAAATTGAATATAAGGGTAAAAAAATTCCAAATGAGCATAGGATTGATGTGTTCATAGTGACTTTAAGGATAACATCCAACATGAGGTTCACCTTTGGGAACCTGACTCATTGGAGAAGGAATTCAAGTTGGCAAGAAAATTTGAAAGAAAAATTATGACAACAAGGAAGCCTACCAATAATAACTACAAAGATGGAAGTGTTGTTGTCCCTAGTCATCCACAACCTACAAGGTTGACACCACAACAATTGGAAGAAAAATGAGAAAAAGGGCTTTGTTACAGTTGTGATAGCAAATACACTAATGGTCATAAATGTCTTGAGAAGAAATTATTTTACATAGATTGTGAAGAGGAAGAAGAAAAGGAATAAGAAACATCAAAAGAAGAGGATACACACCAAGAACAAACCCTAGAGAAAGAAGAAATGAATCCAACCATATCTTGTAATGCATTAGCTGGAATTACCACTCCTCAAACTTTCAAGATAGAAGGACATATCAAGAAGAAAAAGGTAATAGTGTTGATTGATTCGGGCAGTACCCATAATTTTATTCATTTTAAGATATCTAAGGAATTGAATTGCTTCCTATATCCAACACCAGAATTTCAAGTGATGGTTGCAAATGGAGGAACCATAAATTTCTTTGGAAAGTTCCATACTATCAAGCTATCCATGGGAGAATATGTGTTGAATAGTGCAATGCTTTCCATTCCAATGGGTGGTGCTGATGTTGTACTAGGAGTTCAATGGCTACAATCTTTGGGTATGAAAGATTTTAATTTTCAAGAACTTTTCTTGAATTTGTTTCAGAAGGAAAGGAAGTTGAATTAATGGGTATAACAGGGAAACCAGGAAATATAATCAACTCTAATGGCATGACAAAGCTTATAAATAAAGAACAACGTGGCGTAATTTCACAATTATGTTCGCTAGAGGTTCCCACATCGAAATCATATATTTCTCCAGATCTCCAAAAAAGACTTGACAATCATTCCAAGGTATTTGATACTTCCAAAGGCCTTCCACCTATTCATGATCATGATCATGCTATTCATTTGATTCCAAGAAGTGTTCCTCCAAACATTAAGCCTTACAAATATCCATATTCCCAAAAGAGTGAAATTGAACGTATGGTTGCAGAAATGCTAGTGGCTGGTATAATTCAACCTAGTCAAATTTCTTCTCTGTTCTAGTAGTATTGGTGCACAAGAAGGATCGATCATGGCACATTTGTCTGAATTATAGGGATCTCAACAAGCTCACTATTAAAGATAAAATTCTCATTCCCGTCATTGATGAATTATTGGATGAATTGCATGGAGAAATTTACTTCACCAAGTTGGACCTTCATTTAGGATATCATCAAATTAGAATGAAGACTTAAGACCTTTCGAAAACAACATTTAGAACTCATGAGGGTCATTATGAATTTTTGGTCATGCCTTTTTGCCTTACCAATGCACCTTCTAAATTTGAAGGTTTGATGAATTCCATTTTTAAACCCTTAGAAAATTTGCGTTAGTATTTTTTGATGATATACTAATCTACAACAAGTCTTGGAAGGATCATGTTCAACATGTTGATAGCGTTTTCAAACTATTGGAGGAGAAACAATTATATGCAAAAATCTCCAAATGTTTCTTTGGAATACAAGAGGTGGGATATTTGGGTCATATTGTATCTCATGAAGGTTTTAACGTAGACCCTAGAAAAATTAAATCCATTAAGGAATGGAAAATCCCCACATCCATAAAGAATCTACGAGGATTTCTTGGGTTGACAGGGTATTATCGCAAGTTTGTTAAGAATTATGGGAGAATAGCAACACCTTTAACAACATTACTGAAGAAACATGCATTTTCTTGGACTCGAGAAGCAATGAAAGCCTTTGAACATCTTAAAGAGACAAGGTGTCAAGCACCACTCTTAGCTACACCAGACTTCACAAAAACCTTTATTGTGGAATGTGATGCCTTAGGAAATGGAATTGGTGTTGTTTTAATGCAAGAAGAAAGACCCATTGCTTTTGAAAGTCGTCCATTCAAAGGAAAATATTTACACAAAGCTATTTATGAGAAGGAAATGTTGGCAATACTACATGTACTTAAGAAATGGTGACCTTACCTAATGGGAAGGCACTTCAAGTTAAAAATGGATCATGATAGTCTTAAATACTTTTTAGAACAAATATTATCTTCAAAAGAGCATAAAAAATAGGTCACAAAGATGTTGGGTTGTGACTTTGAAATCATCTACAAAAAAGGGAAGAAAAATGATGTTGCAGATGCACTCTCAAGAAAGGATGAGGATGTGGAAGCATTGCTTTGTGCCATTTGTATTATCCAACTATATTGGATAAATGAAGCAAGGGATGAATGGAAGAATGACAAAGAAGTGTGGGAACTCATTCAAAAGTTGTAGCAAGATCCCAGTACATCTAATACATTTAGCTGTAAAAATTATTCGTTATGGTACAAAGATCGCTTATACCTCTATAAGAATTCCCAACTAAAACAAAAGATTCTTCTGGAATTGCACGCCTATCCCTTAGGAGGGCATTCGGGATTTTTTAAAACTTACCACAGGGTGAAGAAGGATTTTTTTGGGATGGCCTTAAATCTGATATTCAAAAGTTTGTGGCGGAATGTGTGGTCTGCCAACAAAATAAAGTTGAGACAATTAAGACCCTAGGTCTATTACAACCTTTATCCATTCCAATTCAATGTTGGGAGGAGGTTTCAATGGATTTTATCATAGGTTTACCCAAGTCCGAAGGAAAGAGTGTCATCATGGTGGTAGTAGATAGAATTGCCAAGTATGCACACTTTTATGCATTATCTCATCCATTTGAACCCAATACAGTTGCTACCACATTTATGGAAACAATTCAAAAGCTACATGGAAACCCAAAGACTATTATAAGTGACAGAGATCCTATTTTCACTGGAAATTTTTGGACATAATTATTTTCTTGTCTGGGTACTTAGTTAGCTCATATCTCATCTTATCATCCTCAATCTGATTGGAACATTGAGATAGTGAACAAATGTTTGGAAGGATATCTTCGTTGCTTTGTATATGATAAACAAACACAATGGTTCAAATGGTTGCCTCTATCTAAATGGTGGTATAACACTTCCTTCCATACTACAGCAAAAATTACCCCATTTATGACACTTTATGGATATAATCCATTGCCCATCACATCATATTTAAGAGAAAATTCTAAGGTTCAATCAGTGGAAGATCACATCGAGCATCAACAAAAAGTTCTTCAACTCTTATAGGATAACCTGACTTTGGTGTAGAATAGAATGAAACAACAGGTAGATCAACATCACAATGAAAGAATTTTTTTATGTATGTGACTGGGTATTTCTACGACTATAACCATACAAACAAATGTCCCTCAAGAAAGCTAAGAAGGATAATAAATTATCACCAAAGTATTATGGTACATACAAGGTGTTGCAAAATATTGGTACTATGGCATACAAATTGGAACTTCCTGCATCTTCCCGGGTGCACTTAGTTTTCCATGTTTCATGCTTAAAGAAGGTTATAGGTGACAAGCTCCCAGTTCAAACAATATTGCCAGAACTTGAAGAGCAAGGAAAAATCATATTGGAACCTGAAGTAGTCACTGAAACAAGAACTCGAAAGCTACGAAATCGATCAATTTCAGAGTATCTCATCAAGTGGAAGAAGTTACTGGCTGAAGATTCCACATGGGAGGATGAGAATTTTATACAGAAGCATCCAGAGCTACTCAAGCATTGAGGAAAACACTTTTTTGAAGGAGAGGGGCATGTTAGGTCCCTATAATACTAGTGTATTCCCTTATTATTATTGTCATTGTAGCCCATTATTATTATTGTTGTGCCCATGTTGTCCTTGTATTGTTATTATTGTGCCCCATAGAAGCCCACTATTATTATTATTGTGCCCTTACATTATTATTATTATGTCAGCTCTGGTTATACTATGACCCCTTAGACTCCTGTATATATAAAGGAGGCCTTGTCATTTGTATCATCCAAGAATTGTTTTTTTGTGTAATGTAAAGGAGGTTCCACCCTTGAAGAGGCTACTTTTGAAGTCATTGATCTATCTCATTCTTCTATTTTGTGAGTTGGTTGCATAACACCAAGACACAATGACTTTGGAAGTACATCAAGGCAATCTCCATCCTCTAGGTATCAAAGTATATTTTTTGGTTATTGTTATTCTTGTACAAATTTTGGGCACATGGCAAAGGATTGTAGGTCATACCACAAGGACAAATATTATGGTCCCCATTAGCTCCCTAGAAGAAACTTTGCAAGAAGAAGTCATGATTACTCATTCATGAACAAGATGGAGTGCTTCAAATGCCATAACATTGGACATATGGCTTGTAATTATAACTTGACTCGGGTCCCTAAACAAGCTAAAATCATGACTACCAAGCCAGAAAAGAAAGTTACACAAGTATGGAGAAGGAAGAAAATTGGACTCGAAAGTCTCTTCAACACTCAAGCCAACAACACATGTTGTTGATTTGATGAAAACATCTTTGGAAGATATGATATTCCAAGTTTTGATGATGAGACTCTGCCAAAAAGGAGACCACACATACAGTTAGGGGGAGCTTGTGATTCTTAAATATTCTTGCAAAAGCTATCCGAGAAGAGCCCTATTAAAGCCTTGATGAGTCATAAATGGAAAATCTTGATAGATCATCTAGTCAAAGTAACTCCATTGACGAAAATCATGAAATTATGACATTGTCTTACACTTCATCACAAGGTTATAAAATTTCTTGTCTAAAGAAAAAATAAGAGCTAGAAGAGTTTATGCAAGCGAGGGGAGTCGGTTGATCATTTACCTCATTGATTTCCATGAAGGCATGCAAAGGCTTAGGGGGAGCAATTTCATTGAAGCAAGAGAACCATGAAAATGAAATAAACATATATCTGAAGAACTATCATTGATGGAAAAATACGATGAAGAGAAGAAACTTGATAATGGGGGTTCTTGGGAACACCAGTTTCCATTGATGTCAAAGGGGGAGAAATTGTTGGAATGGCAAGAATATTGCCATCAATCACAAAGGGTGAGACTGTTGGTCAAGGTTTTCATTTATGTCAATATAACGTTGTTGTATATGGAAAATATTCTTCTCATGTTCGATGTTTCCCTAAATTCGCTTGAAACCCTAGCTCTAGATAGCTCTTGATTATTGATCATAATGTACTAGTCCTAACTTCTTGCTGCAAGCCCTAGAGTTAATGCTTGATATATGATGTTCTAGCCTAGGCAAGAATTCCATATCCCTCACAAATAAAGAACCCATGTAAAATAGCCTTTCCCTTGTATGTAATAGTCTTAACCATATTCATTAATGAAACCCTATGTATATAGTATCCTTGTTCTTGATGAAGAATCCCCAAAGCCTAAATGCCTTGACTCATGATAATGATTATTTTTGAAGATCATGAAGAACCCCTAATCCTAATAAGCTTAATGGCCTAATTCTATGATGAAGGAGCCCTAAAAATTGAATGCCTAAAACATAAAGATAAAATCCTAAAGCCTGCCATTGAAATATAATGATGAAAGTTCACAAAAATAATTTTAATGATGATAAAATGACCTTATTAAAGGATGAACTTGGCATAATATTGTAGAGTACTTTTTCCTCTTTCCAATGAGTTATCACTCATCCTCTAACTCTTCCTAGTTTGTGAGAAAATAATTTTTTAAGATGATAAAATATACATTTTATCCTAGCCGACCTAAGCTAACTTGTAGGCTGACATCCCATGCCAATCAACACGACTCTTTGTGCAAAAACAAAATTTGTATAAATATGACGTGAAACACTTCATTTCACCATCCAAAATTCGATGATCATTTCAGACAGAAATCACAGGAGCAAGACAAAGGCCGAGGAGGACTAAAAATTACAGTTTGGGGCAAATATTCCTTTATATTTCCAGCTCAAGAACAATATATAGTTATAGTCCTTAAACCAGTGGACAAAAGGGAGCTTGGTGCTTGGATTTTTTTAAGACATAATTGTTGGCAATTATTTTGGATACCCTTCTCAAGCTCAGATTATAGCTCGTGGACAAAATTGTAGAAACTCGTGGACTGTCACCTCTGTAGCTCAGACCTTAGAACAATGACTATATTGTGGCTCAGACATGTGTCTACCATAAAGCAGCTTGGATTACAGAGAATACACTTAAAAAATTGGATCTGTGACCTTTTTATCTCGGATTACAATCCTGTTACAGCCTACAATTTGGGACAACAATTCAGGCTTGCAATTTTGGCCCTGTGGGAAACCACCTTAGGCCTACAATTTCAAACCTGGGGGCAACCACCTAAAGAATGCAATTTGTCCTATTATGTGGCCTCTCTGGAGTAGTTAATTTAGTGATTCATATCGCTTGTAAAGATCTGTTGTAAAGACCTTGTTACAGACTTTCAGTCCAATGGAGACAGTTCTATGGGGATATAAATATCAGACCTGTGGATAAAGTTTTAGACAAGGGCTTACAATTTCAAGAGGCTTGGATCTATGGTAGGGGCCTTATTCTAGAGCTTCATAACCCATGAATATTGGAGTGAGGAATTGAAGGCTAAAGAACAGTGAACATTGACTCAGAATTGGTGGCATTTCTATCTTGGAACCTGTTGTGCTATACAACAACTCCCCCATTTAATTATATATAAATCTCTTAGGAAATTATCATATAAATAAATGGGGACCCCTTAAAGTTTAAAAAACATCATAAACTAAAATAGTTTAGGGTTTTAAAGGACAAATTTGATTTTTTTTTAATAAAAAAATCCAAATTCATAAGGCTCGAACAACTAGAATGAGCATGCCTAAAAGAAATCCCGACTATCACATTTCACAAGTCTTAAAATGAACAATTCCTCGTTTTATCCTTTCAAAACTTTCGATGCGATAAAGAATAGCCCTCGAGAACAAAACATGTCCAAAACTCAAAAGGCTTAGGTATTGTTTAAAAAGATACGTTATATTAGGACTTGCCCGCATCGCAATTTTCTAACGAACACGATATATGAAAAACCCGAGGACCATTCTAATGGCGATAGGTGATAAAACATCTAGACCCGATAAAACAATTAATGCAATCTATAAACATTTCAAGTTTAGATGAATCACAAATTAGAAAAAGGCTCGTCACTCCTTTCACCTTCGATCTTCTGATTGCGAATATGCCACCTATTAAAAGGCGAGATTTTACGAAAATCATATGAATGAATAATTCAAAGGAAAGACCATGCTTATTAATCATCAGTTAGGTCCGCTTTAATGCCATGTCATTCCTCACGATTTCACAATCGTAAAGTGCCTTTGGCTATATCCATTCCCCTCTACTCCAAAACCTTCGATTGCGATATTACGATCATTGCATCGTGCACTTCCCATACCCAAAGAACTGATATAATTATATTGGTATTGCATATCATAAGAACACATGGAAACAAGTTATAAATACTGTTTAAAAGGTTTTTTAAATATGATCTATTAATGAGATAATAAATTACTACGTGAGGCCATTATTTCAGTTATTGAATATTTCTAACGGTATTTATGATTTTAAGCCCCAAGGTGATTTGATGGCCTAGATATAGATTTGTTCATATTTAAACTATGCTTCCCATCATTTCAAGCCTTGTATGTTCAAACGCTTCCGCATTTTATACCTATTGCTCTTCATTCCTCTATGTTTCTAATTTGTTGGTTTAACCCGAGAAGAAGTTGTGTAACAGGATGACCAAGACAAAGAAAGGAAACAAAGCCATGGAGACTTCACAATCTGTACCTTCTTCTCCCGATATAATATAAATTCCCCTACTTTTCTCATATACTACATGCACAATAGACAATGGAACATCCTCATGGGAATCCATGTACTAATTGCTAGAAAGTGAAGGGCCTAACGTAATTCAAAGAGTGGCAACAACATATTTCTACTTCATCATCTGAAGCCTCCAACTATGAAGCCACCAACTCTTTTCTTCACAGGATCCCTGCTCGGGCCAAGATCCTTCCTTATACTGATATTGTAAAATGAATAATTTTGAATATTAACATTGCCAATAGGACATTCTTGACTTCAAGAAAAACAATCATTAGGTCCTTTACAACTGAAGACTTGAAGAAAATGTACCATATACCTGACCCACAGAAGGTGTATGACAAAGCTTTCTCAAGTACTTTGCAAGTGAGAATGAGGTAGCATCATATCCAATTAAACAATGGAGATCCTACCCAAACAAGCATAAGCATGAGAAATCGGGTATGTACTCGATATCTTCTCTCGTCGCTCCCTATTATTATATCACAACTATGATGTGTAGACTGTTTGGGTACCCTAATACAACTAATTTCTCAGTTGAATGGGTTCCTCTTATTTTGGCGGTAGTCAATTCTTTTATAATGGATTTGGGCACTATCCTTTCAAGTAACATTTCCTTCAAAATCTGAGAGTTTAGGTAACACCGGTATGTTACTACCAGAGTAGTTCCACCATTTTTTATGGGTGCATATATCATGGATGTGGTCTATTTTACTACCAGTTTCCAAACCATGGGATGGAAATGGGGCATTCAAGATCCCAGTCCCATCCATATATATCATAAAACCTTGTGGGAATCTAATTTCCACACCCATTTCTATAAAATTTTCCAATGAGTTATGCTACCCATTCAGCAAGTCTTTTTTGACAAAAGAGCCCCAAGATTGTCTGATGAGGCCAAAATTTATTTCATACCAATAGGAAGGTGATTTGGAGAAGATATTTTTACCTATGTTAGAGTCTATGGAATTATAGCACCTCCTCATGTTCTCCCATTGTATGTCTCAGATAAACTACTAGCCATGGAGATTTCCTATCAAATTGTAGGGGATGGATTGACAAAGACCCTAAAGGAATCTACGAAATCTCTTTGGCCTTCATTCCCCATTCAATGCGGTGTTTATGCTCTACATGATTTCAAGCGTGCTACACTTGAAATTGATAATATTACATGTTTGAATCATGCCACCATTCATGGCAAACAATTTGACCCTAACAAAGTGTTGTCACTGTGAATTTTTGATGTGCCAACAAGGGGAACTAACCTTATTGCAGACCCCAATTAGATCCACTTTTGTTTAGAGTGGCTAATTATAATGGGTTTTAAAGGATCCCATAAACTGTTGTAGGTGTTGAAATATTGCTTCCCGGAGGAATACTTCAACCAAATCAACAAAAGAAACAACTAACCTATGTGCATCATGCCCTATCTATGCTAATTCTACCTACTTGTGTTAATCCAAACTATTCTAACCTATCCTACATAAGCATAATTAAAAGAGATTAAACATCATATGTGGATTCCAAGTCCAAATGAATCAATTACTGGGTTCACCGATGAACAAGGTTGTGTTTAAGCTTAATTGCAATCTAATTACCCATAAAGGAATATACATTCCATTTTATACAAATCAAACTTGCAACTGATGTTTAATATGGTTTCGAATAGGAGATAGCTCATGAGTTAACCATGCTAATGAATTACATTCGGATAACAAAGACTAATCATAAATTGTATGTCATTATTGTGCACAAAAGCAAAACATATATCTCCTCATGCCAACAATAATTCTCTCATTCCAAACATATAAAACGAAACTGTGAAAGGCCTCTTCTTGGCTGAAACAGTCCTCTTTATTAGCATAATAAAATCGAACCCTGTTCTGCCAAAAAAAAGTCCCTCTTTCATATTGAGAGGCAATACTTATACAGCAAGAGAACTGACCGCGGGTCTTCCATGACCTTTTCACCTTCCCTATTCCTTCCAATATTAAAATTAAAATATACAAAATAAAACAGTTAATGAAACTGCTGACACGTTGAAGCCATTGCTGCTAGAGAATTTTATTTCCTAAAGATAAATGAATGGATGTCGATAGAAAGAGGAATGACTGCATGCCATCTCTTCGTGCTCGTATGAATTGAATGTTATTCCCTTTTATTTCCTGAAGGAAAATGAAGAAAATGCGGTCACCATCCAACATCTGGCTTGATTTAAGATGTATCTAGAGGTAATAATAACTTGATGGATTTGCACTATCAGGAGTACCTCTACTTAGTATAGAGCATGCCTCTGTTATACAATGTGGTAGTGCCATATCCTTTTCTTGCTGAGTATGTCTTTGCAACGTCTGCATCAGAGATGCAAAGGTATCATCTAGAATCCCCAAGGCAAAACAAGAAGCCTTATACCAACATCTGTTCTACTTCCTGTTTTCTAAGAAATTTAAGACCTCCTGCTCCATTCTATCCCAAAATCCATGACACATGGAAACAAAAAACCAGTTGGTAAAGATATCATGCAGACTAGGAGTAGTTTCCATGCGTTGATCATTTAAGGGATGAGTTCTTTCTCAAATTTCATTATCACCTCCCGCTCTCTTTGTGTCTTGAATAATTCTTTATAGTTTAGATATATGTTGTCCATGTGTATTTGTTGGCATTATGACACAGGTTTGGCTCTATGACATAAGTGTTGTCCTTGATGGCAACTCACTCAAATGGTAGATCATAGTTCAGGCTCTCAGAATAAAAGAAAATGAGGTATACGCAGGTTCCTCGTAACAAATTCATGTATACACGCAGGTGTACTGATCAGAAGACACATATATGTATGCATGCACTTTCATGCAAAGGAAAGCACGTACATGTGGGAAAACTTATGATTGGTCCATGGTATTGAGTCCGACATATTTGAACCTATGGTTTTGGTCCTTGGTATTGCATTTAAAGTGTTGAACCCAAGTTTTGGCTCCCTAGTATTAGTTCTCAATGGTTTTGGACCATGGTTTGAGTAAGCCTCAGACTATAAAGAGGGAAGGACGTCATTTGGCAAGGCCATTGACTTATGCGTTGAATATCTGGAGAGGAGCAAGATCTGGAATACTGGTGATTGGTTGGTGAGTTGCAGCTGGATCTGAATCAAGGAGGAACCTGAGCATTACACGATGATTAATATCTATTGATGGGTCAAGATCTCAAGGCTTGAATAGTAGTATCATTGTGTGATTTTGATCTATTATATTTGGCGCATGATTAGATCTATAAATCTGATAATCTGGGTATAACTAATGTCTAATTAAGTAAAAGTATAAATTATCTTTTATAGATCCATACGTAGGTTCGACGCAGCAAAGGTGCGTATACACGCAGGTTAAGCAAGTGGAGACTGCGTATACGCTGGTTGGCTTTGGCATATCAGCATAAGTACACATGTTTCTCTTGGGAAAGTAGCGTATGTCTCTTGAAATATGTTCTAGTTGCTTCTGTTTATTGCTACAATGTTCTGGGTTCAGAATTGGTGTCTGGTTACTGGTACTGTTTTTCTGGTTACAGCATTCTGAGAAGTTATTGGTCGATTCAGTATTTGTCCAAAGGAGATTGGTTGTTGCAAATCTACTTGATGTTTGATTGATATTCATGGATCCAGTCTGAAAATTTATGAAACGAGGTCCCTGGAAGAAAAGAGAAGGTTGTAGCCTTCTGTAGGTCAGCACCTACATACTAGTACCTCCGCTAGTACAAGAGCTAAGGGGGTTGTAGCTCCCTTCCAGGAGGAGCTAGAGAACGAGAGAAGGTTGTAGCCTTCTGCAAGTTGAAGCCTGTGTACTGGTATAAGACTACACCAGTACAGAATCATTGTAAAAAGAAGTTTCTAATTGAAAGAAGATAGAGACATATTGCAGCAGGAGGTTTTCACCCACATTAGGTTTCCACCTTATATCTTGTGTTCTTTTGTGTGACTGTCTGATCTAGTTCTCTGTTCCTGCTTTCTGTTATATGGTTCTGACACACAGATTAATGATCAACATCTGAAGAATAAATTAAATTATAAGTCTAAAAGTTATACGCGAGTTTCATTAGTCAGAGTTGCGTATACACGCTGTTTCCATCAACTAAAGTAGCATATACAAATCTTTGTATAAATTGAAAAGAATTTGACTGAATAATACTGATTCACCCCCCCTCTCAGTATTATTTTCAACAATTGGTATCAGAGCAGGTCCTTCAAAAGAAGCTTGATCGCTTGAAGGAAGATCTATCATCATGAGAAACTATGAAAAGGAAGCATCAATCAGGCCACCAATTTTTGATGGGAGCAACTTCGTCTATTGGAAGGTAAGAATCACTGCCTATCTTCAATCTCTTGGTACAGAAGTGTGGGATATTGTGGAAACAGGATATAAATTTCCTTCAGTAACTCCTGTTAGTGTCGGTCTTTAATGCCCTCCATCAGTGATCAAATATGCTCTTACAAAGTGATTTTGAAGCGTCAAGGTCAAATTTTGTCATTTCAAAGAGTTTTCAAGCAAAATTTGGTCAAGGTCTAGGGTTTGCTTTAACTCCTTCTAAAGTTGCCCAAATGCCAATCTATGTCACTATTCAGCTGATTCCATCATCATTCATAGGGTTTTCATTATCATATCAGTGTCTAATGAGTCATTTTACATCTTGTCCATGCTTCAGTTGTGCCTTGGCAAGTTCATTTCCCTCTCCTAGGGTTTTGAAGGAAATTTCTCTTGGATGGTCAAATCAACGGCAAAAATTATATCCTGATGTTCATACACCTTCCCCTATCCTTAAAGTACCATATCATACACTT
>APFE030436396.1:142473-238340 GCA_000404065.3 Pinus taeda | reverse complement strand
GGCATTGCCGCCCCCATTTTGAACTGGGGTCCAATGTGGCGGTACTTTTGAATATAGAAGATAATCAGGCTCCACACCCAACAGTTACCTGTTTAAACCTGTCTTTAATGTCGTAGAGATCTTCAAGTTTAACCACAGGTTTTGGTATTGAGTTTTCCTCGTGCTTTTCTTTCATCTGAAGATCATGATCACTTTCATCAATGATCTAATCATTGTAGGACTTGTCGGAAGTCAAGAAATGTAAGATGTCTTCATCGTGATTGAACACTCGCCAATTGGTGACGTTGTCAGGAATCGATGGTCTAAAAATCAACTCTACTGAAAATCTATCTAGGCTATAATCTTCGGAAGGTAGGAGTTTAGAAGCAAAATTGGCTAACAAGTTAGTTGCTACATTTTGGGATCTGGGAATAGGTGAAATATTGAATGCTAAAAAATGAGATATAAGTTCCTAGACTAAAGACTGATAGTGCTTGAGGTGATTAGAGAGACAATGGATTGTATTTTGAACTTGTTTTATGACAATCTCGGAATCGCCAAACACTTTCAAATATTGAACTTTCAGGCCAATAGCTTTATATAGTCCTTGCACCAAAGCCTCATACTCAGTCGTATTATTCGTGCATTCAAATTCTAACCTACAAGAAAGCATTGTTTTTTCTCCCTCAGGGCTGACTAAAATACACCCTGCTCCTGATCCTTCACTGGATTTAGAATCGTCAAAATATAAAGACCAAAATAAAGAATTATCAACAATTTTATTTACAGTATTCTTAGCAACATTAACACATCTTGATCTATCGGTTTGTGAAAAATTTTCGATTTGGGATGTGAAATTGTTTATTGAGAAAGGAGATGGTTGGGCAATATAATTTCCAAAGAATGATTCAAAAGAGTAATTTCCAAAATATTATTTTTAAATGCAATTGGTTGATTCTCCTGTTCGAATTCTGTGACAGTATGTCATTTGTTTCTCCCGATTGATTTTTATTTGATTTGGCTTTCCCTTATAGGATAGCCACATATGAGACCAATCGATAGAAATATACCCATGGAGCTTCTCAGACCAATTCCTGCTCAATATTAAACCATAAAACTCAGGTATATCTGCGATTAAGATATCAGTTCTTTGAACTACTCGTGGATCAGCCGATAACCTGATAGTTACATAGTTTATCTCCCCTAAGACCTGAACTTTGGTTCTATCTAACTGCACAATGTGGATTGAAGACTTTTTGGGTTCTATGTTCAGCTTAGAACAAACTGAAGCTAGCATTATATTAGAGGATGCCCCTGAGTCAATCAAACAATTGTGTAGATTTCGATTGTAGATTTCGTAGGTTAAGAGGAAAGGGGGGGTATGGGAATTTGATTTGTCTCCAATTAGAATCATATCAGTAGCCTCAACTCTACCAGAAGGTGGTTGTCCTGAATCATTTGCAGCCTTAGCACTAGGAAGAGGCAAAGAAGGAACTGCATTTAGTTCCTTAAGAAGCAATTTCTGCTGATGTTTTAATTTGCTAAGTTCAAACATGGTGATGTTTTCCTTAGTCTTCTTCATGTCATCAACAATATTGTAATCCATTGAATCCAATACTACCAACGTCTTGGATGTTGAAGGTATATTTGAGGACGATGGTTGGTTTTGAGGCACTGTTGCGGTGGAATTCTTTGTGGGTACCTTTTCCTTTGTAGTATTAGTATCTGCACTCCTTTTCTTTGAACTTGCCTGGACAGGTTCAGGGGCACTTTTGCTCCTAGTAGTCACATGAAAAGCTTCTTGTTCAGTTTCGGTGTCGGAGTTAGGCAATATGAAGTCCCACATTCCATGGCATTCAACAACTTCCTCTTCTTCGAATTCATCGGATGGTGCAATTGTTTCATCTTCTTCTTCTTCCTCAGGGTATGAATCTGCATTAGATATAACATTTGGTGGTTTTGACTCAGGTTTCTTAAAATTCCTATATGGTTTCTTTGTTGAAGTTTCTGCTACTTGCTTTTTAATTTCAACCATTTCATTTGACATTGTTTTGAGGACCTTTTGTAGACCCCCCATATCGTATGGATCTTTGGTGATTTTCTTCTTTGAATCATCCTTGAAAGAAACTCTTTTGGATTTCCTATCTTCGAGAGTAGCTTTATTTTCCAAAGCGATAATACGTTTTTCCACAGCGAGGGCTTCTTTCATGTTTTCGGCCAAAGTCGGTTTCCCAACCCTATCTACAAAAATGGCTATATTTGAAGGTAAGGCTGTGATGTACCACTCGCTTCTAATTTGTTCACTTGGCTTGGAATCGGTGGGGATTTTATTCAAGAGCTTATTGAATCAGGAGTTAAACTCCTTAATTGGTTCTCTAGATTCAATCCTTAGATTTGAAATATCATTAATCAATGTCGCCAAGGATCTATCATCGCCATATTTGGTAAGAAACTGCTCCTGAAAGATATTCCAACTGGTAATGGATCCAGAGGGCAAGGAAAAATACCAAGACCCAGTTGATCCTTGTAACGTGTAGGGGAAAAGCCTAACTACAACATATTCTTCTGTTACTCGTTTTAGATTAACTAACAACATGAAATTATTTATGTGTTCCTCAGTTAATGTTCCAGCGTCTGGATTAAACTTTGGTAACCACTTCTGAGGATAATCAGGTAATGGATGTAATGTTGCAGGCATAGTGACTACACCAGGACTGTTCCATGGATTTTGAGCCATCTTGGGAGTACCAACGATTGTCGGTGGTGTTCCAGGTGCTTGGGGAGGAGGTGGTATTGAAGACTAAATAGGTTTTGATGTTGAAGGTGGTGATCCCTGGTGAACAATAATATGTAATGGGGAATTGGATGTTCGACTTCGCACTGGAGATGATGAGATGGCAGATGATGGAGAAAAGGTCTCACTACCAGAACCTTCAGTGTTCTTTTTAGCCTTTTTCCTTTGGGGTAAAGGCAACTCAGCTGGTTCAATGCCGAGTTTTTCGCTTTGTAGTCTGGTGAGAGGATGAGGAAGATGGAATTGCGAAGTCTCACTGCCTTGAGATACTTCAGATCTCTGAGGTGATATGGAAAAGACTTGAAGTTTCTGGAAGATAGACTGAACTTTAGGGGACTCCGGACTTAAACGTTTTGAAGTATGATGGGGTTGAGTAGTGGTAGTTGATCCCTCTTATTCTTGTTTGGACACTGGTGTTTCAGAATGCAAACGGGAGGTCCGAGGTGAGGTGGAGGGTGATTTACTCTGAGAATGGTCTGTAGGTTTTGATTTACTCGCCATTCATAGTTGATGCCCCCCTTCTAGTGGCAAAAATGTTGATGCCCCAAAAATCGTTGCATCAACATCGGGGGATAACCACCCGGTCCGGACCTTAATACAGCTCCTTTTCCATTTGGGATGGTGGCTCCGACTGGATATAATGGGACCAGTTTCCTAGTAATGAATAAAAGGGGTGGATGAGTGATTGGTTTTCTAATAAGTGATAATGAATGGAGGGCTTAAGTCATATACAAAAACTTACGACCCTTTCTAAATACATGAAAGGGTCTAGAAATACTAAATTAAACTAACAAACTACAAAATTAAAATGCTACTAAATTGGTATAACTCGATCTTGAATATCTCCCCATAGCAATTTGGTAGTCGGCAGCATGATTCATCACTCTGACTGTTTGCCTTTTTACCTGAGTTGGCATATCGCCAGCATTGGTTCCACTTCTTGAGGGCGGCTGAGATGAGAATTGATTTGAGTAGAATAGGTGGCACCGTGTATATCGGGAATGATACACTCAATTGCATCCATTAGGCACTTGAGGGCAGCTCTCTAGCTGTATGGTTTTACTAGGAACAACCAATAGGTGTCCCAAGTTAAACTTTTAATCCCTATGATCAATCTCCCATTCTTTTCTAGCTCTTGGTAACATGATTGCTCCAATGTTTTGGCCGATAGTAATTTACCTGGTGTACATTGAGAGATCGTGTTAGATAAATAGAGAGTATCGTTAATCAATTCAATCAAATTGTTCATAGATAATTTGCATCTAGAAACCGCTCTTTCTACCTTCATCAATTGGGACTGCCACTCCATGAATAGAATTTCATTATGGGATTCTAAGATTTTAGGCAAGTCCGCTGCCTGTCCCTCATTAGTGTCCTGCCAAGTAAGAAAATCCGTTAAGGTATCATCGGCTTGCTCTAAGTCCTATCTGGCATCAACTGATTTATCTATTATAGATGTTTTTATGTCACGTAGAGGTTCAACTTGGGAAATTTTATGACACAACAATCTTATTTGTGTTATCAATGCCTTATTAATCTGTATTGCCTCTGCCTTGAAATCGGCAGGCTGGGGAAGACTCTTGAACTTCTCTATTTGAGCGGATAATTGAGCAATTTTCTCATCTTTTGTCTTTACCATCTATTCATTCATTGTCTTCAATTTTTCTAATGCCTCCGATAATTCTTTCTGTCTCTGAATTGCACCCGAATCTGCCCTCTGTTTCTCTTCATGCAACTGTTTGTTCAGTTGGTTATTTAACTGTTGCTGCGTGGACAATTGCTGTTGTAGTTGTTCTGCTTTATGTTGTGCCTCTGATAGCTGTATTTGTAATGAAGCGATCGCCTGGTCCTTTTCTCTTAACAAATTTCTCACCTCCGATGCCTTGTCCATGGTGGACGACGAATAGGCCCCAGCATATTGGGACAACTTTGTCAGGTCATCGGAAGGATCGAATTCTTCCTTCTAAACTACATTGGCTATTACTGTTTATTCAGGGAATAGGGAAGGTTGATCAATCCTTCTCCTTTTCCGTTGTCGCTTTATTACAACCCTGTGTTTTGGGCTATAGAAGACATCCAATGGAGGAATATCCTCCACCTGCAAAATGATTTGATCCGAAGGATCCTTGGGAATTATTTCTAATTTTGTAGTAGGGGGTAGACCGCTGGTTCCTTCGATTGGAACCTCTTTCGATGCTGTATCCTGTGTATCGGCCGCTTTGGATGTATCGACATCCCTTGAGCTCTCAAGATTGCTTATAATTGAATAAAATTGCTGCCATTCCTAGAGCAATCTCGGGTCAATCTGAGTGTCGACATTCACATCCTTGCTGCTCTGCTCCTACTGCCTTCTTTGTTCCTCCTCACGTATTCTCTCTTGTTCTTTCCTTTGTGCTTCCTCTCTGTCTTTCCTCTGTGCTTCTTCCTGTTCTTTCCTCTGTGCTTCTTCTTGTTCTTTCCTCCGAAGTTCCTCCTGCTCTCTTCTTTGGACCTCTTCAAAAATTTCTGATGTAGCAAGAGGTTCGTTGGTAAGTTGCTATTTAGGCTCACTTGACTCTATCATTGGTGCAGTGGCTAACAAATCTAGAGGTAGAGTTTGCAACCTCTGCTCTCTAAGTTTGTTAAATTCAACTAACCCGTCGTCGTGGTATCTCATTTTAGCTATCGCTTGCACCTGAAATAGCAACTCAGCTGAGGAGAACAGGTCATCAAACTCATCTTCTTTATGTTCAAATTTAGTGAGTTTGGCTTGCTCTAGAACATTATAAATGACTTTGCTAGGATCAAAGCATCTCTTAGGAAGAGTGGCGAGCTTTAGTATATTAGTCTTTTCCGCCTCTTTCTACTTATAATCATGCAGAGTATAGATGCCACACCTTAGAGGAAAAGGAGGCCAGACTTGCTTCTTTGAATTCTTTAGTCTTTGTAGTTGATGCGGATGTAAGTTGATATGTTATCTCTCGAGCTAATAGTTTGTCTGGTATATACAAGGGGAGGATATGAGGCCTAGCCTGACTGCCGAAAACTCTTACATAGGTAAATTTTTCTTCTCTGAACCAGGTTCCTAAGGCTATCAAGTCAATCTCTGCTTGAGAGGAAATCTTAGGGGTAGGTTTATTAAAAATTGCATAGTAAATAGGTAGCATGACTCCATTGCAGACTTGATATAGGTGTTGTTTATAATGGGCTTTCCACAACTTCTACTGATAGATATGAATGGGCATGGGGTCCTGTGGAGTCCATCTCCACCCTAGCACAGGAAACTCAGAATTAAAACATAGGGTGTCTAAAATGTAGGCACTAAAGTAAAATGGAGGGACGAATCTATCAGTAACACGAGATTTGTTTCTAAACTCAAGAATAGTTGTTGCTAACTTATCAGATAATATATTCCCCCAATCCATGATTTCACTATTGCATGCTGCTTCCATCAAAGGTACCATCTCTATGGAAAATTTTGAGGAGTCATGCAACCCCCAAATTCGACACATCATAGCTCCAGCATAACAATAAGGAGAGCATAAGGAATCGACGGAGTACTTACCCGAAGACTCATGTTTGTGTTTCGCCGGGTTCTGTCTCCATTCCCGTATAGGCGCTGATTCAGTTTCATTTTCATCTCTGAACTTTTCCAGAAATGCTTTGTTATACTTCTTCTCTAGTTTGGGCAAATGGTACATTTGTCTCAAATCATTGGGCTGAAACGAACCGAATACTCTCCCATCAATAGTGCAGAATGTTCTGTTCGTAATTGGAATTTCTTCAATGACCCATCTCACCACATCTGTATATGGAAGAATTTTCTCTCGAGCCGCTATCCTATGTAGGTAGGAATCAGCCAAATCTTTTAGAGTAGCATTGGATTTCCGGTTCGAGCCTGCTGTAGCTTGTACTGATGTTTGCTAAGGTTCTTTGGCTTTGACCAGGTTGTAGATGCTCTACCAGGTAGTATTACCGAGACCAAGACATGTGGTATTTGAGATTAATCCTTTTTTACTTGGTCCCGGATCGGCAGCATGTTGTCCTGTTACCACGGAGGCTGAAGCTATTCCAAATTTCTTAGATTTCTTCCCCATTTGTCCTGAATTCACTACTGCGGAGAAGCTCTACACAAGAGATAAAATGAACGTAATGTGGAGAATAGATGGCGAAAACCAAATATGAAAGAATTATGCCAATCAATGAATAATGGAGGATTAACATAAGGCTCCCGCGGATACAATTTCTGAAGAGATTTTGGCATAACTGCTCCATTAATTGGCCGTTTAAACCTATCAATCATTTAAAAGCTCATCATATCCTTTATTTGCCGAATAGTCCATTTAAGCATGGATTTGATTTTTTGGCGGTTGGGCGCAAGTGAATCACTATCGGGATGAGAAAGGATTTTAATAATAATTAATACAATATACCCATGCCATATCAATCCTTTTTGAATTTCGCACTTGGCCGGAGGAAAACTTGAGTAGTTTCATTTATGTTATTATGGAATCCCTGATCGCCGATAGCGATATCGCTAATTCGCATCAGGAGATTTTAGGAGAAGGCTTTTCGTTGTATTCATATCACACTCCCCGATCGCCGATAGTGATATCGCATCGAAGCAAGGAGAGGGGCCTTTTGTTATGATTGCTTATTTTCTCGATAGCCGATGGTTATTCACGCTTGTCGCATCGGGGAAAACCAATGGGTCCTTTGTTATGCATCCTTTGTTATTGCGATATGTGATCTTGTGATCGCTTTATCGCAGTAATAAAGAATTATTCATTTTTTATTATAAGACCGATTATATATTAACTCAAAAGGTTTTATAATATTTTGTTTGCTTCCAGACCTTTTGATGAATGATAAGTTGATACCAATTTAATCTAAAAGGGACCCATTTCATATTATAATTTTGAAAGTAAAATTTTATGAAATGGGGGGTTGTTGTATAGCACAACAGAAACCCATTGCGTTAAGGGAATATGATAGACAAAACTAGCATGTAACAACTTTTCCACCTCAATTTTGATGGCTGCAGTTTTGTGGGGGTGGATCGGTCGAAGCCTTTGGCAGACAGGTTTAACATTGTCGTATATCTTGATCTCATGCTCGATAATAGATGGATCTATGTCAAGAATTTCCTAGTAAGACCAAGCGAATACATCGCGGAATTCCTTAAAAAGGCAGGTGAAGTTTGCAATTTCCTCAGGATTGCAAAATGCTCCAATCTGGATGTTTTCCACGATGCCTATCGTGATAGAAATATCGATGAGCAATATCTTTGAAATATTACCCATGTTTCCTTTCGCATCCAAAGTTTGTATAGATGTATGTGGTGAGGAAATGATTTTATGAGTGTCAGGTGACAGGATTTGAAGAGGCATCATGTTTGAATCAAATATCGAAACACAATGGTGTCCTCCCAAGGTCGCTCTTCTAAACTCATGATTTCTCTAATAGCTTTGTCCGTAAGTAGGACTTGATTAAATGGATCGAAATAAGGAGTAGTTATGGGAGGGGCAATGGTACCATTGGCCATAAATAAAGTGACTGGAGATGTGGATGCAGATTGAATGGCTTGGTAGGCCAATTCAACTGGTGACAGTGGCATTTGTTCTCTGTAAGTGTTAATGTCTGAAAGGGCTGGTAGGATCCAAGGATCGGTCAGTTGATAAGGAATGGATGAAACCATATTGACTGTTTGTGGAACCACTGGTGGCAGAAGAGGGAAAAAACCCATCAGGGAAGAGGCCTTCAGTAGATCGGTACCGATACTAATGTAAGAGTCAGGTACACCACCCACTGAGGGTACAAAGCCGCTTGTTAACAGGGAATAATCAGGGGTGCAAAAGGAAAGCTGGTCTACTGTGACTACCTTTCCATCCAACAAAAATAGGATGATGCGAAAGATAGTAGACACAATGGTTGTCATGGAGTAAGTCCAACTGCAACCCAACAAGAGATTATAGTCAAGTTTTTTATCTACATTTTCGATGTCCACTGTTACCATTTTCCCTTACAAGGTGATGGGGTAGCTAGCTAGGTGACCTTTTGGGATGAAAGTGTGGCCATCGAAAGCTTTATAGGAGTTCAATGGTGGGGATAGGGTTTGAGAACCCAAAGCGAGGTAGCATGAAGCCGACATTATGCAGGTAGAAGCACCTTCGTCGATGATAGTTCTGTGTATACCTTTACCTTTCGAAAAGATTTGCATATGAAATGCAAGTTGGTGAGAAAGGGGAGGTTTACACTTTTCCATGTCGAAAATTGCAAGCATGGAATCCTATGGGTCGATACCACCAATGGTAGAAAGAAAATATTTCCTTTGTGCTGGACATGTTTGTAATACTTCAAGTGCTGACATAGCTGATGGTGCTTGCTCCAAGTCTTCTACAAAGCTATAGTTTTGGATGACACATGCAGTTGTATTGTGCATTGTGCATCAAAGTGCCCCTTTAGGGTGGAAAATCACAAGGTTAGCAACTGGCCTTTCGATATGAAGATCGTTAGGTGGCAGTGGGTTTTGACTTAAGGAGGGTTCCTTTGCATGAGCGATAGGAGCTCCATAAGGTTTGGCTTTGGTCTGTAGATATACCATTTCAAAGGTGTAAACAGTAAAGGGTCCTTCACCAGTTGAAGGATGTTGCAAACCACCATTGATCCCTTGCAGGGGTTGGGGTTGGTTTGCAATAAGGTGTTGTTGTTGCTCAGCAGGGAAAGGATTATTCAGGACAAAAGGGGTCCTACCAGTATCCTTTTTAGCAATTAAATCTATGCATTCCTGAAGACACAGGCAGTGATAGGTCATGTGGTATTCAACATAGATTTTGCAAGGGAATATGGTGAGTTTATCCTTTCGATCATCATGGGGTGCAACAACTTTCTGCTTTGGGTTTTGCTACTTTGTTGACTGCTCTTTAGAAGGAGCAATATTTTTCTTATTCTTCTTGTTCTTACCATCTGGTTTTTGCGTAGACTACACAAAGTTGATCGTGGTGGTAGGAAGAGTAGTCGATTTGGTAGAGTGGTCCACTAACATCTGGGCAATGTGACCGTTGAGTTGTTTTATAGCAGTCCCAGAGGTTGTGCCAATAATCCCATCGGTGTGCGCTCTAGGTTACTGAGTAGCGGGAGCATTGGAGTTACGAGGGGCATTGGGAATTACATCGTATAGAGTGCTAGACTGCAAATATATCAAATCTAAGCACTTGACACAACGTATGGACTGGTCTTCTGTGACTGCACCACCTAAGGTGATAGCCTTAGCGATTTGGGGGAGTAGAGACTTGCAGAACCAATATGCTAAGAGATAGTCTGGGAGGGGAGCTTTGACTAACCTCCGCCTACGTATCCATTCATGTATATGATCAGAGATGTGGGTGGCGGTATCATGACGTAATGAAGTGAGGAGTTTTGTCCCAGTTTCATAGCGGATGGGTAGCTAGAAATGCTTTAAGAATTCCATCACTAGAGCGTCAAAGGTATTGATTGAGGCGGATGGTAACTCGATGTACCACTTGGTTGCATTGCCAGTAAGGGTGTGGGTAAAAAGACATTACTGGATACTATCATCCACCATGGAGTTAGAAACACACCATAGATGATAGGTGGTGATATGTGTACCCAAATCCTCCCCTTGTTTCCCTTTGAACTTAGGGATGTCTGTCAGTATTTTATGCGGGATTGGCGACCAGAGTAAGTTATGATAGATGGGGTCATTTGTAAGTTTGTACAAGTCAGGGATATCAAGCATTGGCAAGAAAGCCAAAGTGTGTGATGCCCCCGAATCAGACCAAAACAATGAAATATGACTTGAGGATCCTTATGGTCCTCTCATCGTGTGATTCCCAATATTATACATAGGTTGAGTGGTATAGTAGTTGCCTTGGGGTATGTCATTGTAATGTGGATTTCCATAGGGATTGTTAGGCTAGGGGATAGAATTGCCCCCAGGATAAGTGGTGCCCCCATGAATCGTTTGAGGTTGTGAGTAGGGTGCCCCCATGGATTGATTGGGACCTACTTGAGGATTCCCGCTCGGCACAAAACTAACCATATGTCCTTGACTGGCATAAGGAGTGTTCATGTCAATCAGTGACTAACCATGCATGCCTGAAAATAGAGGGGGAACTATTATGTTCCCAGCTGGTATATGCATATTGGGAGCTGGATACTTGAATATGGGGCTTATACAATGGATGCCAACCATATTGTTGGTTGAAGGGACCCGTGCTATCTGTGCTATATTGAGTGTTATAAGGGGCGTTGTATGTAGCACTTGTTGAAGGTATAAGGTTTGACACTAAAGGGGTAGAATTCAGAATATACTGGGTTCCACTCATGGAGGTTGTCATGTTAAGGGTTGAACCTGGGACAAATGGGATAACATGGTTTGCCATCAAATGTGTTGTATTGGCAGTCGACTAGGGAAGTGATGGAGGACCAAAAGTGTCCAAAAAATCTCACGACCTGTTAGTCATCGACGGGATGGGTGGAAGTGTTCCAACTGAAGACAAAGGAGGTATAGATGCAACAGGAACCAAGAGTGGGCCAAACGGATTCGTGATCGGAGGATTGTATGGAGGAAGAAATCCTGCAGTAAAGAAATCCTTCGATAAGCTTGAATCGTCAGATTTCCAAACTGATTCTGTGTGAGATCTCGGAGACTGATTTCCTAAAGACAGGGAATCTGGTTCACTGGAGCTCAGCGGATGCTCCACAATGAGTGGGGGAAGTCCTAATAATCGTCTAGATTGATGACGAGAGCCGGATGTAGCCACGGTGGTCGATAATTTTTATCAATAATTTCTATAGTGATGTTTATTAAAGTCTCAATGATAACACTCTAGCACCTAAAAAATAAAAAGTACATTAAGTAAATCAATCAGCAAGCAGAGGGAAATGACCTTGTCTAGTAAGCACCGATCATTGGAGATGAAACCCATTATCACAATGAATAACATAGAGAGCTGGCCAAATGTATAGTTACAGTTACACTAGAGCTTCACCCGAACCTCAGATTGAGGGGCCAAGTACTCTCGTGAAGATGAGCACCCTCCCAAAAACTGAAGACAGAGTAGGTTTGTCTGTGTTAGGTACCAAGGCAACCTGCCCTAGTCACCTTGTGTTAGTCCATAAAATTATGGCTACTAAGGACACCTTAGATCACAGACACTACTGGGGGGGGACATAGTCACAGATAGTACGTTGTGTGGGTAGGATACTTGAGTCCTTGACTCAACTCTAATATCCTTGAAGGGATCTACGACACACAAAATACCCAAAGGAGATGCAAGAAAAGACGGGCTACCTTCACATACAGTTCGATGTTGTCTTGTATTTATCTCTGCTTTTACTGGAGTGGTCACAGTAGTATGAGTATAGAAGGATTTCTCTCTTTAATGACACTAGTTTTGGTGTATGATCTTGGGCAATTTCCTCACACTGCCTATCCAAGATCCTAGCCTAAACTAATGTATGTTTGCTCTAGAAAGAGTTACTGATTGATTTTAGGTAGATTTTAAGTGTAATTTTTTAGAGTCTTCGGTAGGGGTGTTGACATATGATATTTGGTGGGACTCTGACTCAAATCATGCAAAAGATAATGCTTGTAAATTTTCAATTTCGATAAATAAGTTGTTTTTTACAAAGGGAGAGTCTTCAATACATCAATATTCATTTCATGTATCCTTTTCATTACAACACTAGCATAACCAATAGAAATTTTCAATGCTCTCTAACAACCGCTGAAACCAAATAATGCAAAACTTAACCAGCTAAGCAGAAAAACTAATAAAAAAAATTTGATTTTTCTTTTATGAAAATAAAAACTTTTAAGAAGAAAAGATATTTTCTTAAAAAAAATAAAAAATCTTTTAGGAAACAGATCTGTAAAAAAAAACACAACGACAGATCCCTTATCAGTCCAGAAGCAAGTTTCCCAACCCTTTGAGGTAATAGACACAACTGTATATCAAAACTTGGGTGACAAACGCTTTTGCTAGAGGCCACAAAGAGTTACTGGAGGCACTAACACTCTGTTTTTGTAGCCACAAAGCTTTATAAATATCTGTTTACACTGCTAACCTATGTTAGTCAAGGAAAACACTTCAAAAAAGGGTTGTGGGGATCAGATCCAGGGCTGAGGAATGAAATAAGAGTGTTGCAAGGTCGTGATGGGACAGCAAAGGAATGAAGAAGTATAGGAAGGTCTGGAAGGAGGAGGAAAATAGGAGCTTTCTAGGTAAATCGGGAACTAGAGAGTAGTCCCCGTCGGAGTCACCAATTCTGCAATAGGATTAAATGCATGGTTTATGGAGAATGAAGGAACCCTTAAGGGTCTTCTCAAGATCCTTGGCAGACTGTAAGATTATCTGCAACTGTCACAAAGCTACATGCATGTCCATACTCAATAACGAACTATCAAAGCAAAATGGATTCATTACCTAGAGTCTCCATGTAGATTTGCTGGAGAGCACAATGTAGCTAGGTGGAAGTCCCCTGAGCCGACTCCAGATCAAGTCCTTCACATAGAAGAGACAAGTGTAATCACAACATAAAACCTTGACAATTAATGCATGAATATACAAAAGACATATAGTTTCACATAACTAAGCTACTCATGCTAAAAGAAATTGAACAATCATATAAATGAATTACAATACCAACACCACGGAGTAGAAAGTACAACTACAGTTCTATATTAATGTTGAAAGAGTGATTACAACCATTGGTTGCATCAACCTTCCCTTACCCCTCCAGCTCCTCTCTCTCTCCCTTCTTACCAACTTCTTATGCTTAGGTTTGAGACTCTGCTCGACAATCAAGTAAGCTATCTTTTCAAATGATCTAACCTCTATCAAAAAGCCCTATCTTTGCTTATGTAGCATTCAAGGTTAAGGTTGCCAAGTTTCTCCATGAGTTTCCTTCGGTAAAAGCAATGATGTTGCCATTCTTTTGAGCTCTTTTCCATTTGCCTTCTTCATTAGAATTAGAAATCCCTCAAATAGGTCGAACTTTGACGTTTCCTTTCTTTTTTGAGTATATTTAAGAGAGAATTTAGGGATATTTCTTAGTCAATTCGCTCCCTTGACACTTAGATCCTCATTAGGGTTCACTAACATTGTCCCCAAGGTAACAAGTAGAGTTACTGGGGTCACTAGCACTCCCTTAGGCTTGCAGAGAAGATTTATAAAGTAGGTTGTCAGTGTATAGGTAGTGTTAGCTTGGAAATAGGGCTTGTGAACTTGGTCATTGTCTTCAGCCATCATGTCTTTCCCCTCTGAGCTAATGAGGAGGTCATTTTACTATATAATAATACGGGGTAGATCATTGCCGCATCCATGACCCCTCCAAATGGTTCCTCCATGCAGCAGCAAAAACAGATGGATATGGTCATGAAAGAATACAGGAACATCTTCTCCTCACCCATAAGGGTACCATTGCACTATCAAGTCAAGCATTCATTCGATCTGACTCCTAGAGCACCTCTACCCAATGAGTCGATATATCGCCGCTCCATTCTGAAAAATGCCAAGTACAAGTAGCGACATGATCAACATCAGGTATCACACAAGTTTCAATTGGATGACAAAGTTTGGTTGCATCTGCAGAAAGAACGCCTTACAAGATCCCATCAGAAGTTCAGACCACTCTGATATGGTTCTTACACCATTACCAAGGTTGTGGGAAACAATGCTTTGGAGCACAACATTCCGCCATTCCTTCACTTGTAGTGAGTGTTCAATGTGTACCACCTTAGACCATGCTTCCCACCATTACTGGACACATCAGAGGTTGCAGAATAGCTCACCAGGGACCAAGTTTAGAAGAAGTTTCCTCATCTCATGGAGGAACTAAATGCAATGGGAGCCATTGATTCCTAGGGGGGAGGAATGATCCAGGTGGATGTTGGTGGCCACCCACCTATCCCACTTGGACCCCCACAACTGTCTCTTTCAGGTTTTTAGTTTCCTTAATTGTAGCAAAATATACTATTTTTGGCAGGTTTTTCGGGTCTTGAACTTCTGGAGTTGTTTTGAGGCCCTAAATGATGTTTTTTTAGGAAAATTGGGAGCAACATGGGTTAATGGATTGATGTTTCTCACTCAAAAGTTGTAGTCCTCAGATAGATATTTCTAATGAGGTATTGTGTGTGTCAAATGGAGATCATATGCCAAAATTACGACCCCGGGAAGTTGATGTACCAATTTACCCAAACGGGACCCATAGTTTGGCGCTTCATCTCCTAGGGTTAGTTTTTTTGGATGTTTAGGGTTTTCCATTATTTCTCAACAATAAATAGGCCTTCGAACCTCATTGTAAGATAGTTCAGAGGCTTGTAGCCACCACATCTCTTCTCAAAGATAAGCTAGCATCTCCCTAGATGGTTTATTGCCATTTCTGTTTGTAAGCATATTTCAGTATTTTACATTAATGAAATGAAGCATTATTTCTACTGCATCTCTATATTTATGGTTATATCTATAATTTGGTATATTCTTGTTTAAATCTTGAACATCGAGCAATGAATTGACAGTACATGAGTTAAAATCCGAACTGATATGATGCTTAAATCAAGTGCATGGTACCAAAATTTATGAGCTATTACGAAAAATCACTCTTGCACTTTATGATTATGAATAATTAGGAATTATGAACTATTGAGAGTTGGAAAGACTACACTTTTGTTGTTGAGATTGTGATGGTGGTTTTTCACTTATCATGGTACCAGTGAGAATAGAGAAATTTTCTATTAACGAGGTCGAAGGAACTAAAGAATATGTGTTGAGCCACCATATTTTGTAAGAAGCAAGATGACTCCCTTTCTTATACAAGTTCAAAGGTTTTGATTCAGTGGTTACAAGGGCATTTGTGCAAAAAAAGATGGAAAGTTGTTGACTATAGGCACACTAAGGTTTGAACTAACAAATAATTTTATTTCTCAGGCTATAGAGTTACCTGCTACGTGAGAGCAATGATTCAAGAAGGGTGAAGTGCCAAAGGGAGTTTGGTACAAGTTCTTAGTAAAGATCGACTACCCAGTTGACTGGAAGAAAGGAGTGCCTGGAAGTGAAATGGTTGAGAAGTGTTGAAACTTTCTTTTCATCTTGCAAAAATTTCTTACTTGTGAGGGAAGGTATTCCATGACCTATTTGTACCATATACACCTTCTCATGCACTTTAAATATATAAATTCTATCAATTTTCCATATTTTTTATTGAAAAATCAATCTATAAAATGTCTTGAAATGTTCATAAGATCCCGGAGATATAGATTGAGTATAAGCTTTGTCACTAAGGGTTGGTTAATATATTAGTCAGTGAGGAGTTGAAGAATAGGGGGTTTACCTGGAAAAAAGTCCTCAAGTCCTACAAATTTGGGAATGTCACACAAGTTGTCAATATTCAAGAGAAATATAAGAAAGATCCTATAGTTAGGGTTAGGGGGTCTGTTGATAGTACAGGACACACTAGAATCTAGGGGGTATCCCCGATATGATGTCCCAGTTAGACCTCACATTATTTGCAGTAGGAGCCCCATCTAGAATACGTCCCGGTTTCTGAAGCAATGGATTTGAATGATGTTCCTTGGTTTCAATAACACATAGAATGATGTATCCACGACTTTGGTGAAACAAGTGTGTGACTCCATGAAGGATCACGTGTAATGCATGATAGGTTCTAACACAATAAGAGGAAAATAAGTGAACCCCTTAGAATCTTGTAATACTTTATGCAGCTTGAAAGGAACACATGAGCATAAAATGGATCAAAACTTATGCTGTTAAATAGTTCACAAGATAACCATGATTAAAATATAAATAAGTGCATTCAACAAGATTCATACTAATGCAAATAAAATAGCTCATAAGCATTAGCGTAAATGAAATAACACATATTTAAAACATAACAATAATATTCCTACTATATTCACAACATATTCATGAAAGCATGTCGATTTTAATCTTTTATTAAAGTGAAATTCCTAAGCATACATATACATTCGATGAACCACTAGTCCCAATAGTGGAACATGAAGTCTGCACCTACTCCTATAAATAAAGATACTCCCTCTATGCTAAGGAGAAGCCAAGGCTCTCAACAAAACTCCCAAGCTTTTGATCATAATCCACAAGCCTGGCTAAAAGCCTAGCTCCCAAAATCCCTTTATATGAGTTATGAGGACATGTTTATAACAAAAGGGGTGACTATTCATCTCCTCTTTGTGACTCTTAGACTTCCCTCATGACTCAGACTTTTACTTCATTACAAAATTACTCTTCACATTCCATAATTGGCACTTGGAATTTCACTTACAATTAATTACAAAAGAGTATTACAATATGCCCATAAGAATATAGGAAAAAATTGGGTAGAGCCAACTAGACAACCTAATAAGACAAAATAAGTCAAGATTAAGTTTGAGGAAACTCCAACTCAGCGACTTCAACTTGTATTTTATTAGTCGCCTGGTGGTGCCAAGATTTGTACTATGTGATGACCTCCCCAAACTGTGTAATGACGTTAAGATGGAAGCACACTCTAGCCTCCATTGAATTTGAGTACATTGACTTGGAACTGGTCTAAGATTCTTTCTTGGTTAGGAGAAACATGGTATTGATCTGGACAGGGCCACAAATGTAATTTTGCATATTATTTTTTTTCACCTCAATATCTTCCTTGATAGAGATCTTTTTGAGCTGGTTCAAGTACTCTTCAACCTCCTGCCTTACCTAGTTCCTATGTTTGGCTTCGGTGAGTAAGCCAACTGATGGGATCTTGTGTGAGTCCACCATGAAATCCATGAGGTTGTATAATCATGCATATGAGGCCTGAATGTTGGTAATGAATGAACCTAGCTATTTGTTACTCTGGATGAGAATATGAACCTTTAATTTCTCCAACCTAGCCCGTTGGCTTGTTTTCTTTCCTAATTCGAGTGGTGCCCCTATGTATTGCATTGACCAATCATGCACGACCGTGATGCATGTTTGAACATCCTTAAGGGATTTATAATTATATTTACACTTCTACTACATGTTGTGCAAGTGGACAACTTCCATTTGTATGGTGAAAATATCCTCATATATGTTCCCCATGGTCTCTCCCAATGCTGATACTTCTCCAAGTATGGTTGCCTTAATTTCTCCTAGATATACCTATGCAGGAGTTGCATTCTTGACCTTTGCTCAGAGTTGTTCAAATTCTTGCCTAGAAACCTGTAAGTTCTTTTCCGCCTGTTTTTTCTCAGCAATTAGATACTTTGTATTTGACTTGCTACTCCTACAAAGGCCAAGTTGGTTGCGACAATGGCATATGGATTCCTCTTGGTGTCTATCAAAATCACCCTTTCTCTGATGAATGCGGGAGATGTGAGATCATTCAGAAAGTGTTTCTTCCTTGCTTGTACAATCTTCTTCTGAAGCTCGTCATAAGCTATATTGTACATGTCCATGACTGGACCATCATTAAGAGGAATAATTTCCTATTCCTCAATTGGAGCTTGCTCTCTTATTAGAGGAGGAGACTGAATGGTGACCTACTGAGTGCTTGACATCAGATCAACATATTTTTTTAATGTCTCTGGTTCCAACTCCATGTATTGAATCACAATTAGCTCTTCAATTTCTTGAACAAGCTCCTTGTCCTGCAACTATTTTCTCTCCTCTTATAGTAGACGGTTCTTCTCTTGTTGTTGGGGTATTTTCTTATCGAGAGTGTATGAAAAGAAACTACTTTAGACTCTGGATGAAAAGCAACCTCAATAGTAAAAATGATCATTAAATAGTATAGATCTACAACAAATGATATAAACAAAACTTTCCAAAGCCCTAATCTATGCAACAAACATAGTTAAATAGTAAAATGGAATAAGAAAATAAGCACAAGTAACTCCAATAATCCAATGGAAACCAGATATATAAAGGTTATATTTTATTAGATGACACCTGTGAAGGGAACAAATAATGTTACCAATCCCCCTTTATGGGATGGGTTCTTAGCTATACTCAATGTCTTCAGCTTTTTGTAGAGTCTCTCTCCTCTATAATATGTAAAACCCAGCAAACAAAATGTTTGAGCTCAATGGGAACTCAAATGAAAAATAAAATGGTGTGCGACAATGATAATAATCAAAGTTACAACAATGAATACAACAATGAAAATGATCGAAAGTGAAGAATGAATGTAAAACCATTCTATTTATAAAAAAATATTAGGTTATTCTTGAATAATGGAAAATAATACAATACTATTAACTGAATTATAGAATTAACCATTAGGAGTATCTTATTATATTTTGTTGGAGAGAAAAAAGTATTTAAATTGGTTAAATACTTTTATTTATAAATAAATAATAAATAAATGATTTATTTATGATCTCAAGAAATATGGTTAAGGAATAATAAAAAATAATGATTTATTTAAGTATTCCTAGGGGATTTAGTCAAACATGACAAATAATAATAACAAATTAATTATTCCTAGAGAAAAATAAGATAATTAACGGTATATCTATTTATTTCTCATAATTGGGACAAATATGACAAGGAATATTAGTTAAACAACGGTTTAGTTAATCATTCCTAGAAGATAATTAAATAGATAGTGATTTATTTAATTATCCTTCATGGGTTTAATCAGAAATGACTTAACAAATGTGGTTTATTAAGTAATTTATTACAATGAAAGCAATTTTATTATGGTAAAATTGGTCCTACACAGTGTACTTTGATCCATAGTAAATTATGGCTAGATGATCAATTTTTGGTGATAACATATTTCCCCCCAACATACGAGTGTTAGGAGCAAAATGTATGACCAAAGTGCATTGTAAGGACACAATCACTAGACAGCAAAGGGGGGAGAGAGAGAGAGAGAGAGAGACCAATGGAGCTGAATTGACAGAGGATAGTGATAAAGGGGGTGAGGCCAACTAACTAATGTAAGTATCCTTTTATGTTGTGGTACCTGATCTCAGTGAGGCAGGGGAGGCATACCTATACCCGCTGAGATAACTTAGTACAAGAATAATGATGCGCCTAGAAAAATGAAACTGAGCAATAAAGTACATGTTGAATGGTACATAACATGCTGGCATAAATGAGCCAGAAAATAATATAGTGCGTTCCATATACACAATGCGTCTGGAAAAAAATGAGCGTGTACCGAATACAATAACATCTGAGTACATGAGATAGAATGGCCCTTCCCTCAAAAAATGGGTGGGAGGGATGGTATAACAACCAAAGAAGCCTTGCTGAACATGAAAACTGCTTTGCAAAATTGAATGGATTATCTGAAGGAGATATGCATGATATGAGTGCTGCAAGCGGAAGGAAACAAACCCATCAAATCTATAGAACTGCATATGAGGCTCTAGCATAATATGAAGTCATTCGGGCATGTGGGGGGCTACCTAAAGGGCCACCCCCTCATGAGGTCTGAAACATCTCACACACACCTGGAAATTGTTAGATGATCCAAAAATACAATCTTATCATAGGTTATAAAATTAGAATAAAATAATTATTAATTTAAGATATTAAATTAATAATTAATATTCTAGAATGTTTAATTATTTAGAATTAGTATATTGTTGTAAGTAGATATGACTCTCCAAATGTGTCATATCTTAGGCTCTATTTTAGGATATTTGTTAGCTAGTTGGTTTGAATAACATTTATTGTAAATGGACACTTGTTATTTAAGAAGTGATCCATAATTAGAGGTAGTTAGGAGATAGAGCTTATAAATAGCTCATTGCAAGAGTGTTTGGAGGTTCGGGTGTAAACTCTTGCAAAATCAAATTATGTAATTATTTTTTTGATTAATAAAATTATGTGTCTGAGGACACTTCTGCCATTAGAAATCATTGGTACAATCTGTTGCATCACTAGACCATCAAGTGTATGAATAACAAGCATGAAACGATGAAGTCAAAGGGAAATGATAAGTCCATTTGATTGATCCGAGGTACTGAACAAGAATGGAAGTGGGAACCAAGATACACCGCCCTCTAGGTCGTTCTTCTGGAATAGATGTGTTGATGGCGACAGAATAGGGCCCGCCATAGGCGAGGCAATGAGGATCCTCAGCTAAGGCATGAGGGAAAATAGTAATGTGACTGATGGACTGAAACTAGGGAAAGTGGGAGAAATGGGATGGAGGGAAAAACATATTACTTCCATTGTCAGAGCATAAAGTGCATCGTTGACCTGGCAATGACTAACTCGACTCCAGAAGGGGATGGTGGACAATATGAATAAAGGCCAAAATGGGCAACAAAGGATGAATGGTATGCAAATATGGATGGAATACTATGACATGGTACAATGGGACGTGGAAAAGACTCCATGGATGCAAAGGTGACTCATTGCGGATGCTCTAATGACTCAATGATGCTGCCATACAAAATAGACCCGGTGGGGACCATGAAAACATGAGAAAATGATAGTTTCTCATGATGAAAATTGACACGTGAGATAACAAGTGCCAAGGGAAGGTGGTCCCCAAAATACAAGCATCGCATATGAATAAATTTGATTTTGAGAGGCGACGAAGTGATCCTTCTTAGAAAAATGGCTTCGAGGTGAAGTGTCAAATCATCAACAATGAAGAGAGACCCATTATAGTGCTCGATGAGAATGTTCCAATAGTGCTGATGATTCATCAAACCGAGCTACTTTTTGGTTGCAATGGGCAAAAGAAAAACTGTGGATTTTCCTACAAAAGAGATTTTCCCCTCCAATTTAATTCATTCTCTAATTGAGATTTGGTGAATTTGGGGAGGAGGAAAAGGCCCTAAATATTGTGGAGATCGTAGCAGACAAACCGACCATTAGAATTAGGATTTGTGGCTCTCAGGTAAGTGGCCTTACTTGTCTAAACATGGCCTTAATGCTTCTTGGAATGATGGTTCCTAGTGAAGAGTTAAGGGAAGATGAAAACAAGAATGAACTACTAGAGGGGGTCTTGAATCATCCTCACCCACTAAGTCAAACATGGGGACTATGTGGTAAAGGTGGTAGAATATAGACTAGAATATTTCAAGATATGTTATAAAACTTCTACGATATGCGATGTGAATATGGCTCACCAGAGAGGTCGGTAGGACAAACTATCCAAGGAATGGGAGGATAATTGAACATACCTAGATTCGGTGGGATCTAGGCCAAGACTTATGTTAATCAATTGAGAAGATGGCCAGGGGAAAACCATTATGTGCCCAAGCATGGGATACTACCCGCAAGCATATGTGATGGAGGGGGTTGATCTAGTATGCAAAGGTGGGAATGATGCCCCCCTTAGCAGGAGGATTTTGTGGAGCACAATTGTGTTCCAAGTGCTTGAAAAAGGGATTCAAGCATCTCAACCCAACTTGGTACGAGATCCTCCAAAGGATGATAGGGAGAAGTAGGTGCCTATGTGCCGTCCAATATGCTATGGGCGTACCAGATGTATTTAGAGTGGTGGACTCCAAACACATTTATTTTTATATGTCAATACATAATGTGGTTAAGCATATTTTATATGACGATGATGGTTCACCATGCATTGTGTTTATGGTTGTCTTTTGTGGTATACATGTGATAAATTCCAATCTAGAATGTTATTTGCAATGGTATCTACAAAGTTATTTTGGGCTATATGAACATGAATAAAACTAATGGTTTCAAGCCCATGTACCAACAACTTAACTCGTAGATATTTTCTAAATAGGACTTGGTTATGCACATGATACACACCATTTAATTGCATGACAAGTATCAAGGAATCTAAATGAACGTGAAGATGAAGGATGCGATGAGCAAGGGCATGTACTAAAAACCTATCACTGCATCATATTCGACCTGGTTATTGGTGGTAGATCCAATGCACATGCCATTAGAATGTACCAACATATGCAAGGGGGTGAAAATGACCCATGTTGTTGAGGCTAGATTCCTAGAGAAGTGACTCACACCGTCGACATAACTGATATACAGTGTGGATGATGGATCCATATGAAAAGTGAAAAAGGACAACAAATGAGATGATGCAACCTCTCTAAATGCATAACAGAAATAAATACATGCAAATCAATGGGATATGCTATGGCTAAAAATTCTTAACGTAGAATGCATTGTGAGAATTAGGAAGGAGTTGGCCTTCAAAATCCTCTAGAAGAGATGCCCCATTGCCTAAGTCCTTAGGAATGATGTAAGGTCCTAACCATAATGATTCAAAATAATCTAGGGTAGGGATAGGGTATCTAAACCCATCAACTTCACCATGGATGAAGTCTTTTGATTCCAAAACAGATTGGTCGTGAGATTGCTGTGGCAGGAAGTACGGATGATGGTGCATAACATCCCAAGGGTAATCAGGGGTAGACATAGCTTCCATGATGTCCTCATTAGAATGGAAGATGGGAAAACTGGAGGAAGATTGACTACATGATGTGGCGACGGTACCTGGTGCATCATCCTAAGAAAGAAGGTTCACATACGCATCATCTGAAATGGGAGACGATAAGCTAGTAGATGGAAAATCTACCAATGTTGAGACCCAGGTTTCCAACAAAGGAGGTACAATAGAAGAATGTGCAGAAACCTTAGAAATGTTTTCCTACAAGGAACTCAAGGATGATGATAGGTAAAGGATATGGAGCGTGGAGTCCATAATCTTGACATCGGGGGGAGGGATCACGATGGTGGGACCAGAGTCCCCTTATTCTGGTGTACTATTGATACCCAAATCCAGAGGTAGAGGAGTAGATGATCCACTACAAGTTGCCTCGAATTCATGAAGCACATGGAGGTAAACAAGAAGTTCATCGAGATAAAGGAAATAATGGGAATAATGACCATAATGATCACACAAGGCACAAGGGTGATTTATGAGCAACGTTTTAAGTCTCTTAGTTGAATTCAGTAAGGTAACTTGGAACTCAGGGATATTAGACTCGTGGAACATTTCATGAACAAAAGGTTTGAGACAAGGAATTTTAGGACAGTTATTGGTGGCATGCCTAACAACATTACATAAAGCGCATGGAGGTGTCAACTTTGGAGCTTTGGGGGCTGGAGGAGCTTGGGGAGACTTGTCCTTAGGTTCCATCTTCTTGGATTTTCCCCCTTGTTTGGAGGCTTTCGCAATAGAAGTGGGTTACTGTTGAGGTTGTGCTCGAACTGGAGCAGTGGCAGGGGTAGTGGGAACTGGTTGAATTGGGTTGAAAGCATGATATGGTTTGAGATGACCAAGAAGAGTGCTTGTTGTGGGATCAATGTACCATACTGGGATCCCCAAAGTCATACTAGGGAGAGTCAATGAAGCCATGATAGGGACATAAAAGCTTCCTAGAGGAGGAAACAAGAAAGGTATCTATCCTATAGGGTATTTCTTTGCCTGAACAACTCCTGGATGGTTGAGACCTAGAGGAACAGTTCCTAGTTGGAACAAAGGAGAGACACCCATAAGAAGGAGGACCTCCTGGGGGGGTGGATTTGGATGGCTTGGCTAAGATGGTAACAACACAGTGTTGAGGAGCTGGCTATTGAACAAAGGTACTAGACTACTTTTGAGCAACCCGTGAAGCTTGAAACATGAAAACACTCAAAGAGATAGGCTTAGAGATGGGAGGGGGAGGACGAGGAAAAGCACTCAACAAGGTGGAATCTTTGTAGACTCCCGGTGAAACACCGGTGAGAGGGGTGGAAGACTTCTTGCTGGACATCGATGAGATAATGGGTTCAAGGAAGGTTAAGGATGATGGCTTGTAGTATTTCAAATGATCGATAGTGACGATCTTCCTGTCATGGGGGAAGCACATCTTGTGAAAAACCACAGAAGCGACGACTCACATGGTGTATGTGTAAAAACGATCTAAGAGAATTTTTTAATCTAGAGGGGCATCAATAACCTCAATATCTACATTGACAGTCTTTCCACAAGAGTCACTGGACAATTGCGATACATGCTAAGAGGCTAGGAGGGGTGACCGTCCTAAGCAGGTAAATTGATAGTGGATGGGGATAATACAGGTGACTTGAGTTGCTTCCAAATGACAACAGACATCACGTAGGTGGATGCACCTTCGTCAGTAATGCATCGAGAGATGATGGCATTACAGACTTAGATTGGTATCTGGAAAGAAAAATATGGTGGTAATGGAGGATGTTCTAATGCATCAATAGGAAAGAAAATAAAATGATCGTCTGAAGGATATACTGCACCCAAAGCAGTTAGTAAAGCTTTCTTCTAAGATGGGCATGAATGGAGGACCTCCAGCGTCGATGTGGCGGCAAGTGATTGCACCAAGTCATTTACTATACTGTAAGTGTGGGAAGCTTGGTTAGAAGCCGTATTACAGTGCAATGGTCCTTTGGGGATCTTGGGAATTGACTCAACCTTGGGTTGAGGGATCTGTAAGGGACCATCTGGTGTTGTAAGAGGCTCAGTAGACTCTTTGGTTTTGTGCTCTATTGTAGATGATGTCGATGGATTGTCGTATTGATGCGACTGAGTTTGCAAGTTGATATCAGAGGTACTAACCCCCTCAGAATTTATCTTGAGAATCTGGTAGTCACCAAGACCAGAAGGTTGGAGAGGGTGGGTTTCATGACCTTACTGAGGTTGAGAAGCAACAAATCCTTGCATAGGGAAAGGATTTGTAAGCATGGCCACTTGAGATGGCGCAAGATTCTGAGGTGATTGTTGCACTGGTGGTTGACCTCTAGAAGGTGCTCGGGCTTCCCACATTTGGCACATCTAGGATAAGAGGGGACACTTATGAGTATAATGGCCATGTACACCACAACATGCACAATGCTTGTTCGTATGAATAACCTTGTTTTGTTTGTGCTAGTTACCATGTTGCTGGTTGTTGGTGTTAGGCTGGTTCCATTGGGGTTCAGTAGGTTGATTACTTTGCTTTGGTTACCCTTGTTACCATTCCCCTTATTCTTTTTCTTAGAACTTTGGGAATTGGTTGCACTCTGTTGTGCATACACTTGACCCTAAGGGGGAGGTGGTTGCTAGCACTACGGATGCATTGGAAGATGCGACACTAATGCCTGAGCGGCTGGGGCGCTCGGTGGTGCATAGGTGTAAGATGGTGAAAGGGAAATGGTTTGGTAGATAGGTTGAGCTCTAGCTGGCCCTAGCATCTTTTGATGTGGTTGGGTGAAAGCATATGATGTGATTTACCCTAAATACATGTTGTTGGAAAGAGGGGTATGAGTGTTGGAGGAATTGGTGCCCCCCTGTGGATAGCCATAACTCTAATGAGTATATGGTGAGCAATGTGAAATAGTTCCAACGATACCATCGATGGCGTGAGATGCGCCCGGTGCATTGGCACCACCAGGACGAGGGAGGTCTAGTATAACGGTATAGACATAACCAGATTGAGCATAAATCATTTCATATTTTAAAGCAGTCTGGAGAGCCTCTTCCTTTGTCTGAGGAAAGTGAGATGTGATATATGTGACACATGCTTGTCCTTCTATGCCATTCCTAGACATGGCCAAAAATATGGGTGGTAGAGGATTGATGAAATGTGGTCAAGAGCTTCGTAACGGTGTCGTACCGAGAGATAACTGAAAGTATGAAAGGAACGCTTTAGCAAGATTCATGAAAGTGGAATGAGAAGTTGTAGGCTGGTCAACATACCACTTTGCAACATCTCCAGTGAGCATGCATTGGAACAATTGAAGATGAATGGAGTCATCGGTGATAGAATTAGATGAACACCACATATGGAAGAAATCGACGTGATTGGTGGGGTCCTCTCTAGAACTACCCTCAAACTTGGGAATGTGTGAGGGAAGCTTAGTCGGCATTGCTAGCCAACAAAGATCATGGTGTATGGGGCCATTAATCAACTGGCTAAAATCTAGGAGACTTAACCGAGCCGCAAAAGTTAGGAAAAGGGTTGCCGAAACGATTCTTGTAATGGGTCCGCTAGATGTGACTACTGAGATAGAACCAAAGCCACCACTAGGTTTGTTTCCTGCACCTGCAGTGGGTCCTAACATGGTGACGGTATGTGGTGAAGGAGGCTTGAAATCGGATGAGGAATCAGATGAACCAGAGGAAGAGTTAGTATGGGGACTTGGGGGAGGATGAACTCGATCCCTTCAGGGAGGAGTAATACACCCAAGTGGAAATTGGGGATGAAGGCCTAAGAGTCTCCGTGACAAAGACCTTGGTGGCACAATTTTTGCAAAGACACAAGTGACACAGAAATGGTGAAGGGAGATAAACAAGATATCTTTGTCTCTATTTGGGGAGATAAATTAATTAAGTTAAGTCTTGTCTTGGCAATGTAAACCAAGTGCCATTCTCTTAAGTTGTGTTTGTGTGTTTGTGTGTTATTAATTAAGCCTAGATTATATTTGAAAAAAGAAAAAGATTGTTGAAATACATTGAAATTAAAAACAAAAAATAAACATCAAATCAACTATCTAAACCCCACCCAAATTGGGTTTGCAAAAAATGTGCTAGTTGGTGGTGAAATCAACTGAAACACGCACAAAAAAGGCCAATATATCTAAGCATCAATGTGACTGGGATCAAATGACACTATGCTACTGGAAAGTGGTGCAGCAACAACAAAAACTAGTGAGGAACATCACTGCAAAAGATAGGGAGATAGGTTTGAAACCTAGGGAAAGAAGTGGCACCCTAAGGCAAATGACCAAACACTATTCAAGAGGGAATTTTGGATGGAAACACCCTATCTTTAAAGATCTAAAGGAGGGTACAAATCTAGAAAATATGGTTGAAATATTTGCAAAAATTGAGACTTCTTACTTAGCTAAACTCCTCCTATAAATGTGGAAGCGTACTAGAAGGCCTAAGGGGATAAATTCCACTTCTGTGAGTGAAATATAGTAGATCAAGGCCTCAGCAAGCTAAGACATTGGTCAACGAACCTAGTAGATAACTCTTGGCAAAACCCAGAAAATTTTTAGAAAAATTCCCAAAAAACCCTAAAATCGTAGGTACTTACTTGATTCCTAGGATATCACACTTTTTGGGCCAGAAAGTGTGTCCTAGACCTCCAGTTCATAGGTTTCGGGAAAAAAAGTGCGATTTTTGCTCCTTAGTTCTCGGGCAGTAAGTCTAAAAAAAAATTATCGTCTTTGTTGCAGCTGGTACCTGTGACTTGCAGAAATAACCAAAAAACTTGTGGAAGTTAGAAATTTGATTGATATAGGTTCAGAATGCTAGTAAACAACATTAAGATATTGTAAAAATAAAAAACCTAAGTTTAAAACTGAAGGTCACCTAGGTTTCTAAATCAGAATTAAAAACACAGTGGAGTCGCCATCTGTTTGGTCGACAAATGCATAACTAATTCCCCAGTGGAGTGACCATCTGTTGGGGTATTTTCTTATCGAGATTATACAAAAAGAAAATACTTTAGACTCTGGATGACAAACAACCTCAACAGTAAAAATGATTGTTAAACAATATAGATCTATAGCAAATGATAGAAACAAAACCTGCCAAATTCCTAATCTATGCAATAGAAATAGTTAAACAGTAAAATGGAATAAGAAAATAAGCACAAGCAACTCCAATAATCTAATGGAAACCAGACATATAAAGAATATATTTTATTAGATAACACATGTGAAGGGAACACATAATGTTACCAATCCCCCTCTATGGAATGGGTTCTTGGCTATCCTCAATATCTTCAGCTTTTTGTAGAGCCTCTCTCCTCTATAATGTGTAGAACCCATAAATCAAAATGTTTGAGCTCAATGGGAACTCAAATGAAAGAGAAAATGGTGTGCGACAATGATAATAATCAAAGCTACAATAGTGAGTGCAACAATGAAAAGGATCGAAAGTGAAGAATGAATGAAAAACCGTTCTATTTATAACAAAATATCAAGTTATTCTTGAATAATGGAAAATAATAAAATATTACTAACCAAATTCTAGAATTAACCATTTTGGAATATTTTATTATATTTGGTTGGAGGGAAAAAGTATTTAAATTGGTTAAATACTTTTATTTAGAAATAATAAATAAATAAATGTTTATTTATCATCTCAAGAAATATGGTTAAGGAATACTAAACAAATAATGATTTATTTTAGTATTCCTAGGGGATTTCGTCAAACTTGACAAGGAATAATAACTAATTAGTGATTAATTAATTATTCATGGAGAAAAATAAGATAATTAATGATTTATCTATTTATTTCTCATAACTGGGTCAAATATGACAAGGAAAGCAATGGTTTAATTAATTATTCCTAGAAGATAATTAAATAAATAGTGATTTAATTAATTACCATTCATGGGTTTAATTAGAAATGACTTAACAAATGTGGTTTATTAAGTAATTTCTTAGAGTGAAAGTAATTTTACTATGGTAAAATGGGCCCTACATGGTGTACTTCGATCCATTTAGTAAATTATGGCTAGATGATCAATTTTTGGTGATAACATTTTTCCTTCGACTTGTTTACGTGTTGCTTCTTATTTTTTTCTCCTCCTTTATTCTTCTTCTTTATTTTTCCTTTATTCCTCTTCTTGCTTATTCCTTTCTTCTTCCATCCTTCTCTGCTCTTGTACTTCCTCCTGCTTTAGTTCTTCTTCCTACTTCCTTTGTTTCCTCTTATTTTCTGCTGCTACAGCTGCTTTTAGGATGACGATATCTTCTTTCATCTTGTGGCATCACTCTTCCACTAGGCTATGTGCAACATTCCTCTTCCTTTTTCATCCACTAGATTACCCCTTCCTATTGGTTCTGCCTCTAGAGTGACTTCCTTTTGTAGAGTAACTTGTGATGTTCCTGCGAAGTTGACTAGCTTGTGATACTTGGAGAGATTGTAACAATTATTCATTCTTTTCGCCTCAGGCCTATGAAATGTCTCACTTGCCCATTGAAAATGAATCCTTGCACAATGTTCTTTGTAAACATTCCTAGGATCGTACATATTGAATTCCAAATGATCAAATGTGAATTTCTCTATCTCCTTGCCTTCGGTGTCAACAACCTTCAAATTCTTGATCTTGTACAACCTGATTTTCAAAGGAAGAGTGAGCCAAGGTGATTTCTTCTTCCTATGCAAAACTATTGCTAACCTCTTGGAAATATGGTAAGCAAATTATTGCATAAACAACTTGGTGGTGGCATAACTTGGTAGAAGATGTGGAGACTTCTAAGTGCCAAACACTCTAAGGAAAGTCTCATCTAGTGAGGTGATCTGAAAATGGGGCACTAAAGGCTTCTTGTCAACTTACAAGAACCTCTCCCACTTCCAAATCTTAAATATTCTCAAGACCTTATGATTAACCAATTGAGGAATTAAAAAGTGCTTGAAAATAGGTGTATGCTCGTGTTTGTCTTTAAACTGTTTATGTGCCTTAAGTTTATTTGCTTGAACTGATATAAAACATATAATAGCAAATAGAGCAGCAAATACAATGTAGCAACAAGCAATCACACATAACAACAATATAATATGGAGTTCACCCAAAACTCTTGGGCTACATCTCCTTGAGCTACAGTCAACTTGACTAGGCTCTCTGGGATTATGGCAATGTCTTTTTACAAGCTCCACACTCAACTCCACTGGTTTACACAGAACACAATGGGCTTAGAACACCATCTTATACCTGGCTCTGAAGCTCTCCGCTTACTGGCTTTGGCTCTAACTCTGGCTCTCAGCTCTAGCTTTGGCTTTGGCTTTGGCTTTGGCTCTGGCTCTGGCTCTCGCTTTGGCTCTTGGCCCTCGGCTCTGGATTCTCTAAGCTCTCTCTCAGCTTCTGCATGCCTCTGTAGTCCACTTGACCTCCAAGCGACTCTCAACAACCTTCCAGCAACCTTTTTCAGTCCTCGAGCTCCCTCGGCAACCTTTAGCTCCCTTCAGCACTTGTGCTCTTTGTGTTTTTATCATGCATCAGTTACAGTCCTCCATCATTGAAGAACCCGACTATTTCCCCACAAGAATCTATTTACAAAGGAAAAGAACAGGCAAGAAGGAAAACCCAGTCGTTTTTCCTTCCTCTGGCCGTGTCAGCCAAATAATGGAAATACATAGGAAACACACACAAAACACATCATGGGCCTTTAGCCTAGACTTCAAATATTATGGAATCGACCCTATAAACCTATTGGGTTTGTCCAAATATCGCTTATCACTATTGCTTAGGTGGGAGGTCTAAAAAACTCAATACATAGGAAATACAAAGAAATCCCGTAAATCTAGACTTCAAAAATTATGAAATCGGGTCTATAATCCCTTTTGGGTCCATCATCCATCGTAATATTGTAATCGCATCATTGCATGGCCAAATGGCCAAAAACCCATTTACATGGGAAATACATTGAAAATTTGAATTTCTGGATTTCAAATATTATGCAATCGAGCTTATAATTCCCATCGGGTCTGGCCCTTAATCGCTTATTGCAATTGCAATCATATCAGCCTTGGCATTGGGATTGTCAATCACTGATTAAATTTGGACCATCCATTCCTTTCTTGATCTGATGGCTGATATCGCACATCGCATATCACTATCACATTGGCCTGAGGGTCTTCCCTTTGGTCATGTTGATTGCCGATCCGCCGATCAGATCCTGACCATTGATCCGTGGCCACTAATTCGACGGTTGATAGTCCATTTCGAGTGCATAACTTACATGGGGTTTAACCACTTGAAAGAGCAGTTTCCTTTCTCCTCCACTGTGCACACATCAGTCAATGTATGGAATCGATTGGAGCCCATCCAATACCACTTACCGCCTGAGGCCCGCCCGAAATACCGCTGACTACCCTTCCTTTCAGAACTCAAAAGGTTTTCCTATTTGGTTTATAAGTCTATCAGGTCCGCTAAAGGGTCTTAATGTCTGTTTTAAGTCCTTTCCCTTTGTTTATTGCGACGCGATAAAGAATTGTGATGTGATGGGTTTTAAGGGTTTTTATGTTAAAAAACACATTTTTCCCTTAAGTCCAATTTATATAAGAATTTTCCTCCTTTTTAAAGGACAAAGGCAAACTTCTTTTTGCGATAACTTTTTCATTCGAATTCCATTTTAGCTCATTCAAGTCATAGTAGATTCAAAATGAAAAGATCTATGTAATGGGGCTATTTCCAAGAGTTTCCTTGGACTTTAATTTTCATATGTGAGGAACATTTTAGACTTAGAAGTCTATCCAAGATCCATTTTGGATCACGCCTTCCAACTAAAGAACTTTTGGTCTCCAAAAGACTGATACAATGATCTGAACAGTAAATGAGAGTAACATCAAACTTTTCTTTCAAATTCCATACACTTGCCTTCCATAGTACCTCTGAACCAAAGTCTTTCACCACTTTCCTTCCTGGATGTGCTGGTCCTCTTGGGAAGAACTGTCTTCCTCCTTGCCTTCCTGCAGAACTCCTGCTGAGAAGGTTACAGAAGGTAGTTTGAACTTCTCTGCCTTGATCATTGATCCAAGGTGGCTCAAACCAATGTGAAGTGACATCTTCTTCAAAAAAAATTCATTTGTACCTATTTGAAAAGCTGCCAACAACAACTGTTAACAACAACAGAAATACAGACAGCAACTGGATGACCTAAACTCCTGCTTCAACAAAGGAAACCGATTTCACATCTTGTGAACACCTCCATGTCTTACATCTGCATACAAATGATGGACTAGATAAAAATCACACAAAACATGTTTTTAAACGAATGACCCTTCACGTCAAGCATGTAGAAAAAGACCATTAGGACACTTTTTCAAAAGGTGAAACACTTCATCATCATCTCCATCTTGGAGACCAAGTTAACTTTTCCCAAGTCAACATTGCATCACATGCATGTCAAAGAAATCAAACCTGCAAGTTAATTACACATACATGTTCAAATACAAGGAAATCATCAGCATCCCTGTGTTCATGCACAACATTCTCATGCATGCATTTCATCCTTCAACTTTCACTTAAGCACACTGTACTTTTGAAGCTGAAATGAAATATAATGTTGCAGCAACAAAGTGAGTCTCCTACTCAACCTTTTTCCATTCACCATCTTGGTAAAGTCTTGCAACTTGCATTCCATTAACAAAGAAATGCAAATAGATGCATCAATAGACATGCAATGTTAATTGGATAAGAACTCTAACCATTTCTCACCAATCCCTTTCAAAGATACTACCTTTGTCTGCACATCAAGATCAACATGTGAATCATCTTGAGACACATCATTCATGGAATATTCCTTTCCATTTCTGCCATCTTCTCTTTCCACCTTCTTCAGTTTTTGTGGAAGCATTGTTGGATTCAGAGTCCAACACTTTTCATCAAGATGCCCTTGCCTATGGCAATAAGTGCACTGCATGTGCATCCTATTGACAACATGATTTGCCTTGTCCAATGGACCTTTGGCTTCATGCTTCCTTTCCTTCAAAAGTTTCCGTATGTGGCCATTCTCTTCCAACATCTATAAACATTATGATTATTGTAACCACAAAAAGAACATGCAATTATTTTCCCATATCTATGTGGAAATTTATCATGCTTTGCACAATCAAAAGGAAAATGTTTAGAACCAGATTTATACCTTTCTCTTTCACCTTTATTGCCTTCATGAGGAGGTGAATCAAATGAAGAAGTCACTCCCTTTGGAACACCATCAATCTCTTCAAGGTTGTTAGAGTTTCCACAACTCTCTGGTTCAAGTGTGTGCTTCTGAAGACCTGCATCCTGCAAATGATGTTTCCAGCTATTGCATTCCTCCTGAATACAATCTTCACACTCTTGAGTTAGAGGACTTGAAATGAAGCTCCTTCTTGGAACTGTTTCAATGGACTTCATGGCAACTTTGGAACCTTCTCCATAAGCTGGTCCATAGCCAATACTCAAATACTTAGGTCTTTCGTCAACCATTATTGGTTCAATAATACCCCGTGCATGCTTACCCAAGCCCTTTCCTTCATAGCCCATCTTGAGCATTAGCTTGGAACCCATGCCTCTGGTATGTTTTTCAAAAGAACCAATATAAGCATTCTTAGAAGAATTTGAAGACAAACTAGAATGGTTTATCTCTTCTTCAAGTTGATACTTGACCAAGGCTTCTTTGGCAACAAAGAGCTATGACTCCAACTCATGCATCCTTTTCAGGTTCATATTTGAAATATGAAGTTGCCTCTCAATTTCCTGCAATTTGTCAGAAAACATCTGCTTCTCTTCCTTCATGGAATTCAACTGCTCTCTAAGTATGTTGTTCTTTCTTCCATATTCATACATTTCTCTCACCATATCCATCATGGTGGACAAGTATTGCTTCATGTCTTCATCAAAGATTCTTGTGAAGAAAGTAGAATTTGAGGACTCACTTGTAGAAGTTTTCATTATGCCAATGAACAAAAGAACTTCCAAAAATATTAACAAAGAGCTTATTCAGCAACCTTTTCAAATAAACCCCTTGTGCTTCAAGGATTTCCTTACGGTCCTTTGGGATAAGAAGAATGCCTTCAGCCCTTCTTCCTCCTTGTCCTTCTTGGACTGAGCTATCAATAGCTTTCCCTTCACCTTTGCAAACTCAAACGATAGTTAGTCTGCGAACAAGCATACAAACAACCTCTGACTGTTTAAACACCTTTCAGACAAGCAATATTTGCTCTGTCAATCAAGCATTCTGATATAACCTTCTTTGAAGGTGGGGTTAATCAATCTCAAGCTCTGATACCACCTGATTTGAAAATTGGGCACTAAAGGCTTCTTGTCAACTTACAAGAACCTCTCCCACTTCGAAAGCTTAAATATTCCCAAGACCTTATGATTAACCAATTGTAGAATTAAAAAGTGATTGAAAATAGGTGTATGCTTGTGCCTATCTTTAAACTATTTATGTGCCTTAAGTTTACTTTCTTAAACTAATACAAAACATATAACAACAAATAAAGCAGGAAATACAATGCAGCAACAAGCCATCACACGTAACAACAATATAATATGGAGTTCACCCAAAACTCTTGGGCTACATCTCCTTGAGCTCTAGTAAACTTGACTAGGCTCTCTGGGATTATGGAAAAGTCCTTTTACAAGCTCCATGCTCAACTCCACTGGTATACACATAACACAATGGGCTTAGAACACCATCTTATCCCTGGCTCTAAAGCTCTCCGACTTACTGGATTTGGTTCTAGCTCTGGCTCTAGCTTGTGGCTCTAGCTATCGCTCAAGCTTTGGCTCTGGATCTAGCTCTTGGCTCTCGGCTCTGGCTTCTTTGAGCTCTCTCTCGACCTCTGTGTGCCTCTGTAGTCTGCTTGACCTCCAAGCGACTCTCAGCAACCTTCCAATGACCTTTTTCAGTCCTGCAGCTCCCTAGATAACCTTTAGTTCCATTCAACACTTGTGCTATTGGTGGGCTCCAATATTGCAACAATAATGCTCTAACTCCTGGGACTCCCTTCTTTACTTTTATCAACCCGGTAGTTCGTAAAAAACTTGGAATCGACAGTGCTATATGCACAAGTACTAGCTCTTGCTGCGGCTATCACTGGATTAGCTGGAACAAGTCCACTAGGAGCTTAAGCCAACTTCTATGAGCTCTTAGAAGAAGCTTTTAATTGTGATGGATGAAAGCTAACTCAAAGGAGGCTAATCTACTTGCAGAAAGAAGAGAAAAGTTGAAAGGAAATGCAAACCTTAGCAAACCCTAGTTTTACTGACTAAACCTACTTGGTGCAAGAAAAATGATGAACGCTATAGAAATGGATGCCATTGACTCTTGGGAAGGTAAAGTGAATGTGTCTAAGCTACTTCTGAAGTGAAATATGAAAGGGAGCATCTTTTTTGAATTTTTGAGTAATCTTGTAGAATTATTATGCATGTGCTTTAACTATTTTTGACTGTGCAGAGATTGAAGAAAATGGTGAGGGCACTTGCAGGATGTTGGGAATGTGAGAAGAGGGCCTAAGGGGTCCCTAGCACCCTTCCAAAGAGTTTCACAGTGATCGGATCTCAAGAAACCGCTTTCGTGAGCTTCTACAGGAAGTCTGCAGGGGTTCTACAGGATGTTCTGTAGCTTTTACAGGATGTTCTACAGGATGTTCCGAAAGGGAATTTTGGAGGGTTGATGGTGGGAGAAAGGTGAAGAAGTGGGTATGGAGGTGAGATAAGGGTGTGAGGAGGTCTAGGACTTGGTGAATGAGGATGAAGAGTGGTTAAGGCGATTGGGTTGGTTCGAAGATAGGAGAAGCAATGATGCAAAAGAATGTAGAAATTAGGGCAAAGTGGGAAAATGTGGCAAATGAAGGGCAAGAATCTGAGTTAGGGGATGGAGTAGGTTGTATTGATGGAGAAAGGGTAGGCAGGGAGGTATCACAGGTGTTCTGCACATTATTTTCCAAACTGATCAAACGAAGACTAGGAAAACCAAAGATCTAGCTACTTTAACGTAATTTTGACCTAATTACCAAAAATCATGATGGACAGAAATTTATTGGTAGAAAATCATGTAAAACAACTATGAAAACCAAGCAAGAACAGATCTAAATATGCAAGCAAAACTAGTATAAAATTTTCCAACTAAAAAAAATCTAACACTAGTAATTGTATTGAAAGGCAAAACAATGTTTTTGTGGCAGCAAGTATGCCTTGGTCTCAGCTCATGGTCCCAAGGAGGGAGAGATGAGATCAAGGATTTCTTGGTGGCCTTTTTGTAGGCCTTTTCCTTTACCAATCTATCAAATCAACCTGAAGCATGAAAGGCTATTTCAATCATCAAAAACAACCTAAGATCTTAATCTAGATAATAGAAATTATTCTATGAATGTAGCAAAGACACATAAAAGTACACAAAGCAGGTACTAACACTTGGGTTGGGCCCAACCCCAAGAGATATAGCCTCCTAAGAAAGATTAGAGTTGGTGCAAAGCTAGATTCATCTTTATTGATAAAAAAATAATAGTTACATCCCAAAAACTGTCTACAAGAAAAAGCTCGAAAATGCGTTGATACAAAGGTGCACTAAAGTGCTAACCTACTGATTAAAATCTAACTAGAATCTAGCTAAAATCTGACTAACTCCTGACTAAAAACTGACTAACTAAAATGAGGCCCTAAGCCTTCTTATTTATAAAAATTGAGGACCCCAACAGTCCTCCTAAACTTTAGGGACTCGGCTGCCAAAACTTGCAGTTAACAAGAGTCCTACTTGACTTGCTTGGCTACCCCTTGTGCTCCAAGTTTTTGATGGAGAATTCGAAGTAAGGGCTCATAAATGAAGGGGACACCTTCCTACAAATCCTCAACCTTGTTCTTCCATGAATTTGGCTGCCAAGTGCTCATTTAAACCTTTGATTTTGTCTCAAAATTGACCAAAAATCTACATAAAGCACACTTTAGACTTTTTGGCATAATGACTAACCTAATTCACTCTATTAACATAAATATAATAAAAAACATGCAATAAACTAATGAGAATGGTGGATTAAGTTGAATTAGGAGGCTAAATGAGCCCATATAATTACCCAATGTTTGGGGCTAATCATCACCCCCTACTAAAAGTGTTGCTCATCCTCTGAGCAACTAATCTATCTCTTCATATTTGATGGCCTTGGTGGCCTATTTATCATCCCAAGCTTCTGATGTGGTCTACTTATGTGTGCCATAAAATTTTGCCTTCTTGTCCATGTCCTTCCACTGCTCCTCTTATTCTGCTTGCTTGAATTCTTGTTCTCTTCCTAGCCTTTAAATACAGGGAGGCCTGCCTTTCTCTTTTTTTCTTTTTGTTTTGTAGGTGTGCTTAATGCAGCAAGCACAGCTGCTGCCTCCTTTGCCAATATCTTAGGTGATTTCTCCTCTTGCTGTTCTTTTTCCTTTCTTCCTGTAGAAATCCCTGTGTCAACTGTTTCTGTGTGTTGGTGAGATCTCAAGGTGTGTCTTTTCCTTTTGTTTTTGTGTACCTGCTTTGGCTGTAGCAGCCTTCCTTTGGGCTTTTTCGGCCTTCTCTTTCCTACTCTGCATCCTCTTTTCCCTTGGTGTTTTTGCTGTTGTTTCTTCCTCTGTTTTAGGCTCGACAATTTGGCCCATTTCCCCTTTTCCTTCCTGTTCTTTCTATGCTTGAATGTCTTGTATTCCTTCACCATTTGTTTTCTCACCTTCTTCAGTGTGTTCTCCCTTTATGAATCCTCTTGGCATGGTCAAAGTGCTCTTTTTATGTTTTAATCAGAAAAGGAAATGCTTAGGCAATGAAACAGTCAATCTGAAATAGAGGATAGTTGAATTTGGTTTCCCCTGAACCCAAGAAGGAATTTCTCGTGTGTCCAATATCAACTAGCAACAATTCCCTTGTTTTAAGACTACTGTCACCCAGAACTACACTGTTTGCTTATGAAAGGAAGAATTTTTTTTTTACAGGCAGAGCACAAGAATCAGGTTCTCTTCTCAGCACACAAACAGATATGTAAATCCAAATTTTTTTACACATGCACAGGCTGGCCTCCACGGCTGCATATATCTTCCCTACAAGAGAATTTAAAAAGAAAACGTGGAGGAGATTTTTGATGCAAGAAAACTAGGGAAACTCAGTGCAATATGCAGGCAATTGTTTTACTTCCACTACACAGGCAGAATTTTCATCTGATTTTCCAATTTGATGCTGTTCAATTCACCACCTTGCACAAACATACCATGCATAGAGGAGTTTTTTAGAGCCTACCTCGTTTTGAGCTTGAAATTCGCTGAAAGTCCTGGGTTTTCTTTCTACAGGGCTATTTTTTGCCTTTCCTGTAGAAGCCTTCCTGTAGAAGGCTCTTGTTTCCTGTAGAACGAAACTGTGCTTCCTGTGGAGCCCGATAAGCAGGAGGGTTTTGAAAAAATGACTGAGAAATATTGGTTCGCTGCTATGGAGGTGGTATGGAGCTTGTTGCAGCTGTAGGAATGATGATAAAATGGAAACAATGGTGGTGAGAGTATTTCAAACATGATTTCGATTGGCTATTCATGGAGACTTCCGTTGATGGAGGGTGAGCTGGCCAAGTGCATGTTGGCCCCATGCAAACTGTTGGTCCCCCACTACAGTGTTATTATGAACTATATGTTCTCTGCATGTAATCACTTCCATCAATTACATTGGAGTTTAAACAACCACCACTACATGTTTTTAGTTTTCTTCTTGAGATGGCTGAGCACACGTGTCGATTGCACCCACCGAGCGTTGTTTGAACTAGATGAGGGTGGCCAGTTAGCTGGCCACCAACCTTGTTTAATCACAACCATCTCATTGTTCATGCAGTTCTTAAATTACATTCATGCAATAGAGGAATGGGTTTAGTCACGTACCTGGAAGTCGAATGCATTTGTTGTGAGGTGTTGTGGCCTTTCCTTCTGCTGCATGCCTTTGTTTCTATAGATGCATGCTGATTTGGTTGCTGATACGAGGCTATTTTTCTTGTGCAGGTATCCTTTGGCTGGATCTAAGCTGTGGGAGTCTGTTTCAACATTCAGATTTGCACCCTCATGCTGCAGATGTTGGATTTTTACAGGACAATGACTTGTTTTGTCCATAGCTCCCAAACGATAGATCGGATTGACCTGAAATTTTTTGAGCATGTTTCTATCAATGTTATGCACCTCCCATAGCAAAATTGAGGTCAATGGATGAACCGATTTTGAGAAAAACTGAAAATGGCTGAAGGTGACAAAGGTCAATTTCTCGAAAATCATGCACTGGAATTGGCTGAAACTGCTTGGACAGCTTACTATCACCTATATGCATCTCTCCATGAAACATGTTTTGAAATGGATTCACGGATATGGAGAAAATGCAAAAAGGCTGAAGGTGATGGAGGCTGATTTCTTGGAAACCGTGTACTAGAATTGGCTGAAATTGCTTGGGCATGTTGCCATCATCCCTATACAACTCCCCATAAAATAGTTTTTTAAATGGATGCATGGTTTTCAAGTTAGGGGAAAAACAAATTTCTGTTCTATGTATTTTTACACAATAAGAAAAAAATGAGCTTGGGTTGTGATGCAGGCATGGAAATGATGGAAGAGGGGTTTGAAGATTGCAAGAGGATTTATGAACCCTTTATGAAGCTATCATGTTTGTCAAACTGCTTTTTAAAATCCATTTCTAGCTTTCTGTAATTTCTATAGAAACTTCCTATAGAAAACATAGTTTTCATAAAAGAAGCACAATGAGGTGGAAAAAATAATGGAGAAGGGTGAGGGATGGAAACAGGGATGTTTACAGGCCTCATAAATAGATTCTAAACCTTCGCGTCCTCTTTTGAGATTGATTTTGGCTTGTTTGTAGGATTCCTATAGAAGACACAAAACTTCCTGTAGAAGACACAAAACTTCCTGTAGAAGGTGAAATCTCAGTCTGAATGGGACCAAATCTTGGGAAAGGGTAGTGGTCATGGAGGAATGGATGGTGAGGGATGCTGGCAGGTTGGTGCTGACCTTTGTCATTCTCTTGTGCGATCCTCCGAACTTGCAATGTGCTTCCTACAATTATTCAATAGAAATTAGGTTTCTCTTTTCTTCTTTCTTTTTCTCTTTTTTTTTTGAAAACAACTAGGGCGCCTCATGGAGATTTTCACCCTAATTGCCTACCCTGGGCGCCTCCAAGGGAGGTTTTCACCAAGGGATCTCATTCTCTTTTTCTTTTCTCTTCTTTCTAACCCATTGACTGCCTCATGGAGGTTTTCAATCAATGAACCAATCTGAGGTGCCTCCGAGGAGGTTTTCACCTTAGATTTTTATTTTCCTCTTATTTTCATTTTTCATTTTTCTTTTTTCCTACCCTATCCCACTTGAAAAAAAAATCATTTTCAAATATAAGAATACTTTCAATGGAACCATGTGCACATCGAGATTAGAAACAAAATGATGTGGAGGCTTGAAATGCATGCTTTGATAGGTATCCGGATTTCAGAGACCAAATGATTTGACTTTGAATGGATCAAGCATAGCTGAGGAAGAGAGTACTACTGCAATTTAGTGATCATCTGGAACCATATCTCAATATAGCTCTGATATCCTTGGTCCTTTTGTTGATCTAGATCATTCTTCATGTCACCTTCTACCATGACCTTCTCATTTTCCTCCTTTTGTTGATTTTTCTCTTGAATACATGGAGGATTTGATGGTAACCATGAGGGAGCTCTCTCAATCTCTGATTATGTTGTCTTCGCTTTATCGAGTGCAGCCCATGGTCCTTTGATATCCTCTTTTAAATCTTCTTTTGCTGGATGTGGTCCTTCAATGCTTTCAATATAATCTCTTTTTTGTAATACTCTTCCTGAGCTATGGTGAATATCATTGAGCTCAAGAGGAGTCGTTTGGAAATGTTTTGCCTCCACATTGTAATTGGGTTGAGCTACTCCAATGTGCGGGTTTGGAAATGGTGGTACGGGTAGTTGAGTGGGGGTGTATGTCTGAGATGGATGTGGATGGGGTTGTGGTTGGGCAGGTGGTTTCCCACTATATACTTGCTGAGCCTGCCTGTTATTTGGGTTCGAGTTTGGTTAGGCAGGTATTTTGGGTTGCCTTGGTGGAGTAGGAGGCGATGGTTGCAGTTGAGCAGGTGGTGGAGGAAAAGGAGCAGGAGGTGTGTTGTATTGGGGCCTCCACCCCTGACGAGGTGCATTCCATTGAGGCTGTGGCTGAGCATAAGAGTAAAATGAATGAGCAGCTGGTTGGGCATAATATGGATATGTGAAGGACGAAGGAGGAGGTGTGGACCAGGAAGGATGAGCAAGGGGACCCCAAGAAGGCATAGAAGTGGCTTGATAGGAGTCGCAATAGGTCTGGGATGTCCCTTGCATTCCCTGCTGGTAAGGTATGGGTCCATGTGGCCTCTTTTGGTTCATATAATAGAGTGGTTCAGTGAGGCCTTTGGCCCTCTGATATGTAGCTTTAAGCCCGAACAAGGAAGGGCACTGATTCATAGGATGGTATTCTTCACAGACAAAACACACTTCTATGGGGTACAATGGACATTTGTTCCTAGGATGCTTTCTAGTGCAACTGGGACAAAACATGGCCAAAGCCCTCTTAGCTTCCTCTTGCTTCCTTTAGATCTGCAAGGTATCCAGTTGCATGGTAAGAAACTACCTCACCTCGCTCTTGAAATCTTCCATCTAATTTGCAAATTCATTTTTGGATAAGGTACTGCTCCCAACATTTCTGTTTGTAGCCATTTGCTCCAGAGGAATGTTTTCTTCTTCTTCTCCCCTAGAGGTTCTTCAAATATGTCTTGCTGTCCATCTAGGGGTTCTTCTTAATCATAGCCATTGAGGAAGAGAAGGTTGGTTGTGTGAAGCAGTGGGGGTGTTGTGCAAACATTTTTCTGACTTATCTCTACTCCTACAAGGCATGAAAGGAAATCTTTTTGGTTGATTGATTTTTTTTTTTTTTTTTGCTTGTACCCGCAAAAACTAAAATAGATTGAACTGCAACTAAATAAAATTTATCTTGCTAAAATGAAAATGTAGAATTGAAATGAAAGCAGGAAAGGACTAATCTATTTTGCTGAAATGAAATTGCAAGAATGAAATGCTAAGCTACGCTTGCAGAATTGAAATTGCGGAATTGAAATGCTAATCTACGCTTGCAGAATTGAGATTACAGAATTGAAATGCTAATTTATGAAAGAAGGAAATATCTAATCTACGCTTGCTGAAATGAAATGAAAGCAGGAAATGTCTAATCTACTTTTGCTGAAATGAATTGCAGAATGGAAATGAAGCAACTACTCTACTCTTTCTGAAATAAACTACTTAGCAGAAGGTTGTAGTAGAAAATAGAAGAAAAGCAGCAATCATCAATACTCTTATGCTTCCTTGGAAACGGCGCCAAAAATATGGTGGGCTCCAGTGTTGCAGCAATAATGCTACAACTCCTAAGACTCCCTTCTTTACTTTTATCAACCTGGTAGTTGGTAACAAACTTGGAAGCGACGGTGCTATATGCACAAGTACTAGCTCTTGCCGCGGCTGTCACTAGATCAGCTGGCACAAGTCCGCTAGGAGCTTAAGCCAAATTCTATGAGCTCTTAGAAGAAGCTTTTAACTATGATGGATGAAAGCTAACTCAAAGGAGGCTAATCTACTTGCAGAAATAAGCGGAAAGCTAAAAGGAATTGCAAACCCTAGCAAACCCTAGTTTTACTAACTAACCTTACTTAGTGCAAAAAAAAGAATGAAAGCTACAGAAATGGATGCCATTGACTCTTGGGAAGGTAAAGTGCATGTTTATAAGCTACTTCTGAAGTGAAATTTGAAAAGGAACATCTTTTTTGTATTTTTCAGTAATCTTGTAGAATTATTATGAATGTGCTTTAACTGTTTTTGACTATGCAAAGATTGATTGATGAGAGGAAATGGTGAGGGTGCTTGTAGGAGGTTGGGAAGGTGAGAAGAGGGCCTAAGGGGTCCCTAGCACCCTTCTAGAGAGTTTCACAGTGATCGGATCTCAAGAAATCGCTTTCGTGAGCTTCTATAGGAAGCTTGTAGGGGTTCTACAGGATGTTGTGTAGCTTCTACAGGATGTTCCGAAAGGGAATTTTGGAGGGTTGATGGTGGGAGAAAGGTGAAGAAGTGGGTATGGAAGTGAGAGAAGGGTGTGAGGAGGTCTAGGACTTGGTGAATGAGGATGAGGAGTAGTTAAGGCGATTGGGTTGGTTCGAAGATAGGAGAAGCAATGATGCACAAGAATGTAGAAATTAGGGCAAAGTGGGAAAATGTGGCAAATGAAGGGCAAGAATCTAAGTTAGGGGATGGAGCAGGTTGTATTGATGGAGGAAGGGTAGGCAGGGAGGTATCACAGGTGTTCTACACGTTATTTTCCAAATTGATCAAACAAAGACTAGGAAAACCAAAGATCTAGCTACTTTAACCTAATTTTGACCTAATTACCAAAAATCATGATGGACAGAAATTTATTGGCAGAAAATCATGTAAAACAACTATGAAAACCAAGCAAGAACAAATCTAAATATGCAAGCACAACTGGTATCAACTTTTCCAACTAAAAGAAAATCTAACACTAACAATTGCATTGAAAGGCAAAACAGTGTTTTGTGGCAGCAAGTATGCCTTGGTCTCAGCTCATGGTCCCAAGGAGGGAGAGATGAGATCAAGGATTGCTTGGTGGCCTTTTTACAGGTATTTTCCTTTACCAATCTATCAAATCAACCTGAAGCATGAAAGGCTATTTTAATCATCAAAAACAACCTAAGTAACAAAGCAAGATCTTAATCTAGATAACAGAAATTATTCTATGAATGCAGCAAAGACACATAAAAGTACACAAAGGAGGTACTCGCACTTGGGTTGGGCCCAACCCCAAGAGCTACAGCCTCCTAAGAAAGATTAGAGCTGGTGCAAAGATGGATTCATCTTTATTGATCAAAAAATAATAGTTACATCCTAAAAATTGTGTACAAGAAAAAGCTCGAAAATGTGATGATACAGAGCTACACTAAAGTGCTAACCTACTGACTAAAATCTAACTAGAATCTAACTAAAATCTGACTAACTCCTGACTAAAAACCGACTAACTGAAATGAGGCCCTAAGCCTTCTTATTTATACAAATTGAAGACACCAATAGTCCTCCTAAACTTTAGGGACTCAGCTGTCAAAACTTGCAGTTAACAGCAATCCTACTTGACTTGCTTGGTTGCCCCTTGTGCTTTGAGTTTTTGATGGAGAATTCGAGGTAAGGGCTCATAAATGAAGGGAACACCTTCCTACAAATCCTCTCCCTTGTTCTTCCACGAATTTGGATGCCAAGTGCTCATTTAAACCTTTGATTTTGTCTCAAAGTTGACCAAAAATCAGCATAAAGCACACATTAGACTTTTTGGCACAATGACTAACCCAATTCACTCTATTAACATAAATATAATAAAAAACATGCAATAAACTAATGAGAATGGTGGATTAAGTCAAATTAGGAGGCTAAATGATCCCATATAATTGCCCATTTTTGGGGCTCATCAGCTATCTGTGTTTTTATCATGCATCAGATACAGTCCTCCATCATTGAAGAACCCAACTATTTCCTCACAAGAATCTGTTTACAAATGGAAAAGAATAGGTGGGTAGGAAAACCCAGTCGTTTTTCCTTCCTCTGGTTGTGTCAGCCAAATAACGGAAATACACAGGAAGTGCACACAAAACATATCATGGGCCTTTAGCCCAAACTTCAAATATTATGGAATCTGCCCTATAAACCTATCGGGTCCGTCCAAATATCGCTTATCGCTATCGCTTAGGTGGGAGGTCTAAAAACCTCAATACACAATAAATACGAAGAAATCCTATAAATTCGGACTTCAAAAGTTATGAAATCAGGTCTATAATCCCTTTTGGGTCCGCCATCCATCATAATATCGCAATCACATCACCGCATGGCCAAATGGCCAAAAACCCATTTACATGGGAAATACATTGAAAATCGGAATTTCTGGATTTCAAATATTATGCAATCGGGCTTATAATTGCCATTGGGTGTAGCCCTTAATCGCTTATTGCAATCGCAATCGTATCAGCCCTGGCATCGAGGCTTGTCGATCGCTGATTAAATATGGACCGTCCATTCCTTTCCTAATCTAATGGTTGATATTGCAGGTCACATATCACTATCGCATTGGCCAGGGGGCCTTCCCTTTGGTCATGCCGATCGCCGATCCGTCGATCAGATCTTGACTGTTGATCCGTGGCCGCTAATTCGATGGCTGACAATCCATTTCGGGCGCATAACTTACACGGGGTTTAATTGCGAGAAAGAGTGGTTACCTCTCTCCTCTATCGTGCCACGCGTTAGTAAATATATGGAATCGGGCGGAGCCCATCCAATACTGCTTACCACTTGAGGCTCGACCGGAATACCGCTTACTACCCTTCCTTTCGGAACTCAAAAGGTTTGCCTATTTGGTTTATTAATCCATTGGGTCCACTAAAGGGTCTTTGCGCCTGTTTTAAGTCCTTTCCCTTTGTTTATTGTGATGCGATAAAGAATTGCGATGCGATGGGTTTTAAGAGTTTTTATGTTAAAAAACACATTTTTCCCTTAAGTCCCATTTATATAAGAATTTGCCTCCTTTTCAAAGGACAAAGGCAAACTTCTTTTTGCGATAACTTTTTCATCTGAAGTCCATTCTAGCCCATTCAAGTTGCAGTAGATTCAGAATGAAAATATCTACGTAATGGGACTATTTTCAAGAGCATCCTTGGACTTTCATTTTCCTCTGCGAGGAACACTTTAGACTTATAACTCTATCCAATATCCATTTTGGATCATGAGACAAACCAATTTTCTATTTCCGACACTGCTTCCATCGCCCCATGTGACATGCAAGGTGTTTCTTCCTCAAATATTAAATTGTACAATGGAATGAAGGACTGATCATTCAGCTTCTCAATTACTCCTTTCGAGCTGCACTCCAAAAGAAACTTGCAGTAAATGTGCATGACATTTTCTCTTAGTGACCAGGTCCAACTCATGCTAGGAAACGAATTTTGAGCACATATTGCATCTAGTAGGTAGAAAAACATGTAGAATCTGGATTGCGTTCCTTTGGGAGGATTCTGGGCATTAGCTACATGGATCTTCAACTATTGATCCAACAAGTCTAACTAATTAAATGGTCTTCCTTCATTCACAATCTGGTTCAGTAAGAACACCCAACCTTTTAGGAAGGTTTCAATACTCTATTGATCATAGATCATATAGCACATAACTATCAAGTACCAAAATGTCTTCCTGAGAGATTTGATCTTATAAGTGTTGGTGGATGTCTAATGAAACTTTCCTGGCTCTTTCACCTAGCCCTTGACAACATATTTTGTGCTTAAGTAGCCGGTGACTGTTACTCCAGTAGAAGCGCCTTTCTTTTCTCTTTCCCCACTATTACTCCAATCACAACACCCTTTTTTCCCTTTCCCTACTACTACTCCAATCGCAACATTGTTTTTCTCTTTCCCTTTTACTACTCTAGTTGAAACACCCTTTTTTTTCCTTTGCCTACTTCTACTCTAGTCACAACACCCCTTTTTGCCTTTTCCTATTGTTCCCTCAATCACAACTATTGTTATTGGCCAATTTTCACGTTTGATTCAACACATGTAGGTCTTTCTGATTTTTTTTTTTTTCTCCTTGGTGAATGGGAAATACTTTTAATGGTCTATATCCTCTTTGACATAATGATTGAGTAGTCAATTTATCTTTATTTCCTCGGATCTAAGTATTGTCAGGAATGATTCACTCTTAATTCCTCATTATGTTGTAAAGTGACTATGACTGTTGGATGACTAATACTCCTCCATGGAACCTTCCTAAGAGCGCCCTTTTTTTCCTTTCCCTACTGCTACTCTAGTTGCAACACCCTTTTTTCCCTTTCCCCGCTATTACTCCAGTATAAGCGCCTTTACTTTCCCTTTTCCCCACTGTTACTCCAATCACAACACCCTTTTTCCGTTTCCCTGCTGTTACTCCAATCGCAATGCCATTTTTCCCTTTTCCTGCTACTACTCTATTCACAATGCCCATTTTTTTCCTTTGCCTACTTCTACTCTAGTCACAACGCCCCTTTTCTCCTTTCCCTACTATTCCCTCAGTCAAAACTATTTTTATTGGCCAATTTTCACGTTTGATTCAACACATGTAGGTCTTTCTGATATTTTTTTTTCTCCTTGGTGAATAGGGAATAATTTTAATGGTCTAGATCCTCTTTGACATGATGATTGAGTGGTCAATTTATCTTTTTTTATCTATAAACATAATCTTATTTTTAATTATGGAAATATGATTTCATCATGCCAACTTTCAACTTTCCTAATTTGTCAAGTCCCTGATCCTGTAAAATTTATGATGATGACCACAAAATTGTATTTAAATATTTTCGTCACTATCTAATGAATTGTTTCTCAACCCCAATATTAACAAAGAGAAATATATTTATCAATAGCCATTTGAAGGTCATTATTTTTTGAAAAGGAAAACTAAACAAGTTGAAAATACTTACTACAAAATGTTTTACGCCATCCCTAGCTCTTAAGGAGCTGACCTGTGACCCCATCTATTAAGAAATATTTTGTTGATTAAAAATAACCATAGTTGAATTTTAAACATAAATAGTCAACTAGAGGATAGAAATATTGATGACTGTGAAACTAATCAGTTTGGAGGAAGGAAACCTTGCTACACTTTTTGATTACTTTCTTTCAGCTTGCATGGCTTCCACCTTTCACATCACTTTCGTCATCAGCTCAGCCTACATCAGCTTCAAAAAATATCAGTCTATACATGCCATTCCACATTTTTACGGAGGTAAAACTTGAGGTAAAAGAGCATAAGTTTTTTATTTATTAAAAGTTTAGGAGAATGTCATGAAAACCCACTAAGCATTATTCACTCATATTGTTCAACCATTATTTCCCCTTCATTACCACTTCCCAATTTTGTTTAGAAGCACAAAAGCTTTCAGTTCGAGGGAGTGTTACTTTCATTAATTTATTTATCATGACCACATCATTAGTATTCTTTATCACCCATCAATCTCCTTATTCATTCTGAAAACCTCCCTTATTCCATGTTTTTATACACCAAACAAGAATTTCAATGGAAACCACCTCAATTTTTTTCTAGTGTATTGCATGAGCACACGCCACATGTTCATTTTAGGGGAGGAGTTGCTATACATGATGGAGTTTTTCTCATTTCTTCCTCATTTAAAGCATATAATTTCACTTTTATATAGTGCATAAATTTATTTTCATATATCTTTAAAACTAACAACTATATGCTTGTGATTTTCGGACAATAAGAAGGTACCATTAAAATAAACAAACCCAAAAAACTTCAAGCTAAACTAGTTGGTAAGGCTCTAGAAATCATGCACTGGCACCTACAACTATTCTGCTTATATCTCGGGATATTTGGAACATATAGCTCTTATTTTTGGAGTGAATAGGTATTAATATAGTAGAAATCTTCCTGAAAATTTTCAACAAGATCTGATTTGTAGTTTTTGAAAAAATGGTTAATGAAGTTTGTTGTTACTTGTATCATATTTTTCTAAAACTTCATATACATATGGTTGAAAGTCAATGTGAAAATTTTTATATCCTCACCAACATTTGTAGAATTCAATAACTATTGTTTTAAAGAAGCATTTGGAGAAGAATCCAATTATTCCATCAATATCATCAGCTAGGGTGAGCATTTTTGTATTACAACTTGGTTAATACAAAGCCATTGGGTTGCATGAGGACACGCAACATGTTTAGTTCAGGGAAGATGTTGGGCCAATAATTTATCATTATTATTAGCACTTCTTAATATCCATTTCATCCATTTATATTGTTCTATTTATAATAAGTCACCATATAATTCCATTTCATAATTATTTATGCTCTTGTAGATAAGTAATACTTGTTCTCCTTTATTTTTAATAAATTGATGATTATAATGCATGAATTTTCCAATGATGGTATATTAGTGAATTTGTTATATCGTCACTCATGATTTTAGCCTCCAAGATCTCTTTTAGGTTGCAAACATGATCTTCAGCTCATAATCAAATATTCTAACTCAAAAGGTCAAGTTATAATTTTTCATTGGACGCTTTGTGTAGAATGAACCAGATCAGTCTTCTCTAAAGCAATTTTCCAAAATTGGGTCTTTATTTCTTTGAAGGACATTTTCATAAATTTTTTATTGTGGCCATTTTCCAAAATGATCCGATTGCAATACCAGATTTGACTTGTTCCAGTTGAATCATGATGGAAAGATCTCTTAGATCTCATCTTTCTTATTGATATTTTGTAATCAATATAAATGGTATGGGAAATCATTTTGTAACCAGTTTGTTGTAAATTTCCCTTTGTTGTTTGTGTATTTAAAAGACACATAATTGAGAGAAAAGAGAGATAACACATAGAGATTAGATTAGATATTGAATGTTTTCCTTTGGCGTGTAGCATCAGAACCTCAATTTGTAATTCCTTTTATGAATTAATGAGAATTTCATCATATTGTAATTCATTGTAGTCTATAATTATCAGCCACAACCCTAATCAGAGAGTTGGGCCCACTCTTTTGATCGGGGTTGTTGAATACGATTCATATGGATAGGTATGCTTTTTAATTCTATCGTTAATTATTTATGATTTTTGTTTCATTTCTTGTTGCTTTATTATCTTGTTGTTATTTTAGATTGTTGTTATTTCAGATTGTTGTTACTCCTTATTATTGTTACTCATAGTTGATGTTATTTAATATTGTTGTTATTTGATTTATTAATTTCTATTGGATTGATTTACAACTCTTGGACCTTGTATTTTGTAATTTCTCAGTACTTGTAGGGAACCTGTGGCCTGCATGGACCTTGCATGATAACCTTGAAGTAACCATACAGGCCCTAGATTGACAATAAATGTAAGAGGGAATGAATTTATAAACCCATATTAAGAACTCAATAGTACTATTAAGAATCATGGTCTTTGCATGCATATGTGATAGTATCCAACTAACAATGTCTGCACATGGAAAATCTGGGTACCTGCATGAAATCTTGGGTAATCCTGACTTTTGGACATTCATATAGACCTATTGGTCTTCAAGATATTCTTTGAAACTTTTTGTTGAGAACACTTCGTTAACCATTTGCCATGTAATGTATAACTCTCTTTATAAACAATTGAGTATATTAGAAAACTGGCAAGTTCACTATAGTACTCTCATCTGTCTCCTTGGTGCTACTTTTTGTAGTGTCCTTTGAGAAAAATCTCTTGGGAGCCATGTTAACAATAACTGATTAAGAGAAGTGCTCAACAACTGCAATACCTATAGGAGGAAAATTCACTCATGAAAAACTTAAGTTAGCTCAAGAAAATTGACTCACAAAGAATATAAAGAAAGCAACCAAAAGATTGAGAGGGAAAACTGTGCAATTCATGGGCTGAGGGAAGAGATCGGCTTCATGAACTGTGCACTGAATAGTATTAGTGGTCAGGGGGAGAGGCTTGAGGCTTGATACTGTGTAATGCACAATTTCAGCCTGGGAATACTAAGGAAGAGACTACACATTGCTTAGTCTCAGTGGCCAAGGGTGAGGCTTGAACCATAGAATTACACAATGCATAGTTGGGAAAGCGAGGGACTACATATTACACAGTATTAAAGGCCAAGCATGAGGCTTGAGCCTCTAAGTTGTGAAATACGCAGTTAGAGATGGAGATTGCTGGCCAAGTGAAGGGAAAATTGACCCGAGAAGACGATGGAAACTAGCATATTTGAGTGACAGTGCAAGTAAGAGCGTAGATATGACTTAGGAAAGATAGAACAGTGAGAATTAAGTGCAAAAATTCAGCATGCAAAAGGAAAGACACACATGCATAAGGAGTTACTCAAATAGTGACCACTAATGGGAAAAAAACAAGAAGTTGATGTGACATTCTAAAAAGTGAATGACAAAGTTAAACAACAATTTTACAGGCTAATATAAGTAGAAACACCATCAATCATGAAAATAAATGAGAAAAAAAACACCCACATAAGAGAAACAATAAAAAGCCACAAAAAAAGAGACAAAAGACAACAGAAGAAAATTTCACCTAGAAAAGCGCTGCAAACTCCACCGAAGGCTCCTTGATCTCCTTGGGAAGGATAGAGCTCCAATATTAAATGTACAAATTATCTCTAGGGGAATATATTATATAAATCTAGGTTGGTTAAGGTTTCTTACACACATGCCTAAAATCAAATAAAAAGTGATGCTTTGCAAAAAGTAAAAAATAACAACTTGTGCCACTCTTCAGGAATGTAATTAATCACTGCCTATTTTCTAGGGATTGCTTTTTCACTCTTTTCTTTTTTTATTTTTCAAGAAACTGTCCATTCACACTACCAGGAAGGTTGTGTAATTCCAAACCACAAGGGACTGTGCAACTCCTTGACTCAGTGAATTAGATAGTTTCTAAGGGCAGGGGGAAGTTTTGCATGATTTATGAGCTCAAGGTTGGCTTGCCTTTCAAGATTGCATAGTTTTTGAGCTCAAGGCTAACCTGCCTCTCTGGATTTCACAATTTAGATCCTCAAGCTTGGCCTTCCTTCCAAGATTGCATAGTTTCTTAAGGGAAGATTGACATTGTTGCAAGGTTGGGGCAAAAGATAGCTTGTGTTTGAAAAGGTTCAGATTACGATAAAACAAAGACATCACAAGCACTGCATGCAAATATAAGTCTTAAAAATAGCATGAACACTTGACAATAATGAATGATAAGCAATTATAGATAGAAGGGAGGCTCCAAATTCAAAGCATGGGAAACATTTTGGAGGGTGGTTGTAGCAACTACAACACTTGGCGACACACTGGTAGAACTCCAACTCTCTGTATGGTTCTTAGTTCATGTAAAATAGGTATAAAACTTGAGGAAGTATTGTTCATTTCATTGATCACCATAGCTTCTTTACTCAGCTCTAAGGATATAGTCCCTACCATTCTCTTGATCGGTAGCACACTAAGAAATACAAGCAAAACTCAATTGTTTTGATTGGGGATGAGGAATATATAGATACACAAGTGAAAAGTATTGTCATAGTCTTGGTTTTCATATCTAGTCTTGCTCTGCTTCCAACAGGCCTGGATAGCACTCGACGGAGTCACTTTAGGGACACAAGCATTGATCCGTTACCAGTGATCCTGGATAGTACCCTAGCAGAGTTTCTTTCTTCACCTCCCTATGAAGGAAGTCTTTATCTTCATTCACTTTTTATTTATTATTGTATTTTTTTAAGATAACTGTGCATCGACACTTGTTTATTTAATGAGGCAAAAGTGGTATCCAAACTTATGGAGAGCATAGGATTTTGTCCCTTCAGAGAAGGATATTTATACACCTTTGAAATACATTTCACTTGTTAAAGTTTCCTACCATCTTTACTGAACTCGAATTAGTTGACAGGAAAAAAATCGAACGATTACAAAACTGATTAGAGTAGGTGGTATTTTTTATATATTTAAGCATCATTATTCCACTATGGTTCTCTCTGAGAAAGAACTCATTTTCCATAAGGGTATCATTGGCTAAAATATGCAAGATCCATGCATAGAGAGGGAATAAGCAGATAGCCAAGCATTGACAGTAACACAATTTCCTCTCGAACTTCACCATGCTTTCTTCAGAAACCAAACACGGTCTCATGCATAATTTATTTTCAAGGAAAGGAAATAAAAGGGGGAAGGAAGAAAGAAAATAAAAAAACAAACAAACAAATAAACAAACTACCCCTACTCCTAAAGTAACTGAGAATAGGCTAGCCTTATGTAAAATGAAAATTCTAGTGTAACCATTGAAGTATAAACTAACCTATACAGGCAAGGGAATCCACAGTAAGAAAGATATTCAAGAACAATAGTAGACAAGAAAGATACATTGTGACATGCTACAACATTTGAAGACTAAAAATGCAAGAAAAAAAATACAACGAGAAAGCACAAGCGAAACATTCTACAAAGACATTGTGGTGTCCTTGGACATTGCAACAAGGTAACATGTGAAAGCAATATTTTGAATTTCCAAACTTGGAAAACACAAAGAAAGTAGAAATTTTGCGTTTTTCTAACGAACTTGCCAGGTATGATTCCTCCAATGATGGAGCAAGTGGATTATGAAGGACATATGAAGGATATGAAGATTGTGAAAAAGGTTGATTTTCAATTTGTGCAATTGAGTGATGAGGATCCTTGAAAGATAAAGCATTATCCTGATCATGCTTGGGACTAGCATTAAGACTGCAAGAACCTAACGTAACCATCAGCACAAGCTGAAGTGTCTACACTTTTTGTGGTAGTTCCAAGACATTGGATGATAGATCATCGAAAACTATTGGCTTAGAAAGATTAAAAAAAGAAAAAAAAAATAGAGTTGTGACTAGAGTAGTCGGTGAATAGATCACGACAACCATGATCAGAAAGTTCAACATCAAAATAAAAGGCATCCTTTTGATTTGATGAATCATAGAGAGTGGGAGATTTAGGATAAGAAATTTCATCTCCATTTCTTTAGAATGATAAAATGATGAATGAGAGAGATCAAGAAGAGAATATTTTTCCTCTGCATGTTCAAATATAAAATTGACATTTCACAAGTCTTGAGAGTGATAAGAGGTAATATTGTGAGAAACTTATTTTTCATAAGATACAATAGGTAGGAAGAATCGTGGAAGATGTCAGGATAATGAGAGAGAGGAGAAAAAGGAGAAACATTAACTTACATTGCAGATTCGTTTTTAGAAAAATATCCCAAACATAATCAACATTATTGATATTACAAGTTTCTAGGTTAACACTGACTCCATCCTAAATTTTATCCTCATGAACATTGGAAGACACGATTGAAATAGGTCGGTATAACAACTCACAATCAGGAGTACCAACAAAACCAACAGATGGAGGGTGAGGAGAAAGAACATCACTAAAAAAATCAGATCGACAATCCAAACTTGCTTTCAAATTTTGAATATGTGGGGTGGGAGAAAATGGTGGTATATCAACAGATGGAATATCAAGTTCTCCAACCTCAACCTATGTAATTGGAGTTGTTTGATGAGAAGAAGATGAAGAGTCACTTGGAACAACAACTTATTTCATCACATCTTTAAGAGCTCCATAACTAATATATGTTGGGAGAATTTTGAAAGATTCATATTCTATTCTATTTATCAAAATATGAACAAGAAATTTGAATTTATCTTTCATGAAATTCCAATCAATATCATCTTCAGAAAATTCATAATAGGAATGTATAAAGTAATTGTGAAAATAGTTAAGAGATTCATCAAGTGCTTTTCTGAGATGCATGATTTTCTTGTAAAAAAGAATGTAATCATACCTTCCAAAGGCACGGTAGAGCTCCTTGACAAGATGTTCAAAAGTGTGGATAGAAGCAGTCATAAATCTGTAACACCATTCCTTAAGGCACGCTTCAAATGTGAGAACGAACAACCCACAAGCAGTATACTCATAGTGAATATAATGGTGAATGCAAAATTCAAGAAAGCAAGTAGTGTGCTCGAGAATGGTTGTTCCACCCTTGCCATCACACTTCATATTTGACAAGTCATTGACTATCCTTGCAGGCACTTTTAGATTAGCAATTCTGGAAAAACATGTTGGGAAAAATATATTTAAAGATAAGGAAAGTTCAAAACAAACTTCACGCGCTCATATTTTCATTTTTCCTCCTTCTAGTGCCAAAAATATTGATGGTGCTAACCCACCAACATTTAGGGGGTCTCCCCATATGAAGTCCTAATTATACCTCACACCATTTAGAGTAGGATTCCCATTTGGAAAATGACTTGGTTGTTGAAGCAGTGAGTTTTAATGATGTGCCTTGGCTGCCATAATGCATAGAATGATGTATCCGTGACTTTGGTGAAACAACTATGTGACTTTGTGAAGGATCAAGTACAATGAATGATAGGTTCTAACATAACAAGGGAAAAATAAGTGAGCCCCTTAGAAGCCTATAATAGTACACAACTTGAAGGAACACCACGAGCATAAAAGGGGTCACAAGTTAGCCTGCAAAATATCTCACAAGATAACCATGATTAAAAGATATAACACACATTCACAAGATTCATACTAATGCAAAATAAATAGTTCATAAGCAATATTGTAAATGAAATAACACATATTTCAAACATAACAAAAAAAATCCTACTATATTCACAACATATGCATGAAATCATGCAAGCGCTAAGATTTTATTGAAAGTCCCAAGCATACATATACAGTCAGAGAACAACTAGTCCCACTAGTGGAACATGAAGTCTGCATCTACTCCTCCAAATCAATATACTCCCTCTATGCTAAGGAGAAGCCAAGGCTCCCAACAAAACTCCCAAGCTTCTGATCCTAAGCCAAAAGCCTGGCCAAAATATTGGCTCCCAAAATCCCTTTACATGAGTTATGAGGAAATATTTACAACAAAAGGGGTGATTATTCATCTGCCTTTTGTGACTCTTGGAATTCTCATGACCCTTTGACTTCATTACAAAATGACTCTTAACATTCCACAATTGACACTTGGAATTTCACTTACAATTAATTACAAAATAATATTACAATATACTCATACCCATATAGGACAAAATTGGGTAGAGCCAACTAGACAATCTAATAAGACAAAACAAGTCAAAACAAGTCAAGCTTGAGTGTAGGGAAACTCCATCTTAGCCACTTCAACTTGTGGTTTCTCAGTCACATGGTGGTGCTAAGATTTGTACTGTGCGATGACCTCCCCAAACTGTGCGATGGGATTAGGCTGGAATTGGACTGTAGCCTCCATTGCATCTGGGTACACTAAGTTGGAACTAATCTAATTTTCTTTATTCAGTAGGAGCAACATGGTATTCATCTATATAGGGCCACCAATGTACCTTTGCATATTTTATCAGTTCACCTCAAGATATACCTTGGAAGCAACCTGTCTAAGTTGTTCCAAGTACTCTTCAACCTCCTCTATGACCTGATTCCTGCATTTGGCTTCAGTGAGTGAGCCAACTAATGTGATGTTGTATGATTTCACCATGAAATCCATGTGTTGATAGTGCTAGAAATTCGTTAACCAAGGGGTCTCCCTTATGTGAATTCCCAATTATACATCACATTGTTTGGAATAGGAGCACAATTTGGAGTATCAACCTGGTTCTCATGTATTTTTATAGATTTTCCTTCACTCCAACTATCAACAAGAGAAAGGAACATGTTTGTGCCTTCGAAAAGCAAGTAAGTGTTCTTGATGAGTGTTCGGTCATAAGTGTGTCAAATTTCTTCCACTATGGAGGAAAAGAGTAAAGTGAGCCTCTAAGAGAGAGGTAATACTACCATCCAAGTGGAGACACATGCAAACAAGAAGGATCCGTTTGACATCCAACATAATATTCCACAAAAGATGTGACGATCATTACAATTAATGAATAATATATTTGTTTAGTATCCTACGGAATAGTCCACAAGGATGGGACAACAATAAAAACAATCACAATGCTTTCTCAATATGAGAAGAACTAAAATAACTGAAATAGTTCAACTACTTTAGCACAAATGAAAGAAAACTTGAAATACAAACATCCATAGAATAGTATTCTAAATATTCATAATCCATGCATGAAGAATGTGTTGGCCATGAAGACTTTTGTTATTAAGTAAAAGTTCCAAGACACATGTATACAATGAAAATCACTAGCTCCAACAGTCAAGCATTGGAGCTACTCCTTGCTCCTCAAAAGAAATAGCTTGTCTCTCTAATGCCTTGCAGGAGGAGCCAAGGTGAAAATTCCTCTTCTCCTATAATGAGGGTGTATATATAACCAAGAGGTGATGATTCACCTTCTTTCTGACTCTTTGACTACTCTCATGAATGTTTTACTTCCTATGACATTTCGACTGTACATGACTCTTCATATTCTGAATGTGTCCTTTGGATTTCCACTTCACAATACATTTTGAATAGGTAATTACATAATCCACAATAATGGTGTGGCATATGATGACTTGTGGGAGGACATGACATGAAACTAATGACATGGACTGCATGATGATGTTACAGTGCAAAGTTGTCCTTCTTTCTCCTTCTTTATTTGTGCCTTCTAGAAAATATGGTACATGTTCTTCTTCTTCCTCCTCCTTATGACATGAAGATGAGGAGTCTTCCATGTGATCTTGATCTTCATATTATGTTATAGTCTAGTGTTCCTTTGTCTTATTTCCTGATGATCATGTTACCTCTTGAGCTCCATTTGTGTCTTCTAGAATGTCCTCCTCATCTCCTTCTTCATCATCTTGCCATAACATGATAGAGTACATGCATCTGAAATCCACTCATGACAAGATGAAATTAGTTTGACGAACCCCTAGTCTAAGAAGGTGCATATTGATCCACTAATTGAGCTAGAATCGGGTGACAAGATCTTAAAGAGGCTTAGTAACTGTGCAATTGCATAGCCCAAGCAATCAAGGGTGAAGCTTGAGCCTTGAGACTATAGAATGTGCAGTTCAGGCTAGAATGAGGAAGAAACTTTCACAATCTAGGAGCTCAGTGTAATAGGCTGAGGGGATTTACACTATTTCAACCAACTATGCAATTCTGGAAGGCAAAGAAGACTTGGTGATTACGCAACTCAGGAGCTCAAGTGTTGGGCTTGAGGTTTGAGACTATACAATGCACAATTCATACCTCGTTGGAGGGCATTATTGCATAGTTTTAGAGGCCAAGGCCTAGGCTTGAGCACTGAAATTACGAAATGTGAATTATTGGAAGGATATGATGCTAGATGATTTCACATTTGTGTAGCTTAGGAGCTCAATACTGAGGCTTGAGGACTAAGACTGCACAATTCATAGTGCTAGCTTTGCTAGGGAGAAATATTGTGCAGTTATGGGACTGAGGGGTTGGTCTTGAATATCGAGGTTGCAAAATGTGTAGTTTAGGGAGGTAGAGCCTGTTTGACAATGCCAAGAGAATATATCCTTGCTTGGGGGCTAAGACTATGCAATGCATAGTTCAAGAGGTTTGGATGAGCCTAGGTTGCTAGGAATTTTTTGAAAATTGACTAAGTGTGGCACTGAAGAGACAATTGTGAACAATGATATGACTTGAATGTGACCACATACTTGAAAACAGTTGACGACACAACAACATATATCATTCGGACCACATTAACAACACATTCCCCTTAATGTGACAACTTTGTGATGACTTTACGAAAAGTGCGACATTAAAGTTACACTTTACGATGACTGTGATGACACTTGTGTGACAGTGCTTAAAAAATTTGGAATGAGTGCAAATTATTTTTACATGGTTTACACAAATATAACCCCTTGAAACCACCAGAACAAGCATACATACATTGTGTAATATGTAACATGTGAAAATATGACAATGGCTAAAGTGTTAACAACTCGTGCAAGATGTGAGCGACAGTGAAAATAACACATGCGAGCGAAAAGAAAACATGAAAATGACACTAATAAAAGTGAAATCAAGTGAAAGCGACAACCAAAAACATCAAAATGACACTCACGATAAAAAAGATACATGAAATCAACAATTTGCAAAACTCACTAAAATGGAAGTATAAACACAGCTAGAGTGTGATAAATTGTTGTTGTCAGTCACACTAATTATCGACATGGATTGGACATTGCACATGAAATGTCTTGATGGAACTTGCTATGATTTTCCAAGATTTTGTAAAAGAATACACTAATGCACTTGTTATAGACTAAGCATGTGTGAGCAAGTGATTTCGACACTTCGAATCCAAGAAGGGTGCTCAAAAGACATCAACTTACCAAGAAGTGACTATGGAACAACTAATCTCAAGATCCATCATAGGCTCCAAACTTTGAGTGTATGCAAAATTTTGAAGGGTGTTTGTTGCAATGACAACACTTGTCCACACACTGGTAGAACTCTAGCTTCTCTACCTTGGTCAATGTTTTCATGTAGGGTTTAGTTCTTTAGGAAGTATTGATTCATTTTTCAGATTACCATGGATTCCCCACTTACCTCATGCATAAACATAGTACCCTTTATTCCTTTACTCGGTTAAACACAAAAATAAGACCATCGATCATACAATGTTTCAAATCAAGATAGGGTAATGAAGTTCACAAGATTTAGATTTTTAGATTATAGTTTTTCATCTCTGGTGCTACTCCACTGCTAGCAGGCCTATATAGGATGGAGTCACTTCACAAACGCAAACATTGTTCCGCTACTAGAAAGCCTAGATAGTACCCCGATAGAGTCACTTTAGGAACACAAGCATTTCTTTTCTTCCAGCGAGCCTGGATAGTACCCCGACGGAGTTTCTTGCTCCACCTCTCTGTGTAGAAAGACTTTCTCTTCTTTCACCTTTATTTATTTATTTATATAGGACTGTGCATCAACACTTATTTATTTCATGGGAAGAAGAGGGATCCTGATTTATTGAGAGAAGGAGAGGTTGTCCTTTCAGAGAAGCATATCTAAGACCTTTGATTCCCCTTGTCCTTCTCTACTTGATTGGATTAGCTTGAAAACACTGAAACATAAAAAATGCGAGTGTAGACATGAGGTTTCCATAATAGACATGGAGGTTATGGTTTGATGCAAGGATTTATTAATGCAAGTATCCTATTTTTCATTGAAACATCATGGACCAAACAAATGTAACTAAGACAAGGAAGAAGGACAAAGAGTTAGCTAAATTTTGTAGTGTTACAAAGTCCTTTTTTATTTTTCCAAATTTCCTTTGAGCTAACAGAAAATTTCATGCACAGTCTCACAAAATGAAAGGAAATGAAATACACAACAAGGAAACAAAACCAAAATACAAGACAAAATGGGTAAAGAAAAACATAATGTGAAACCAAAACTAGAAAAAACAAGACAAACTATAGGAAAAAATACAAGATCGATGTGCAGGTAAACTAAAATGCAACTAGAACTACTCTAACCTAACCTACTATAAGGTTGAAGTCACGTATAATGGAATTTACAATGTAGCCACCATAATTGTTCTTGAATTGCAATCATAAAGATGTGATCGATTACAACAAATATAAAACAATGTGCAATAGAAAAGTTAAAAACTTGAATAGCTTGCACAAGAAAATGAAGGTTTTTCCTATCAACAGAAAGATAGGCCATAGCCACCACCTCTAACCAGTTTATATTATTACCTTTTTTATGGGAACCATCATTCAACAAACCTCTGAAGCTTCTCGTGAACGTGTCTCCATCTGCACTAAACTCCTTAGCAAGGATGATGAAAGATCGAAACTTGTTATTTTCTATGGAGCTTTCCAGGTAAGATTATTCCAACCATTGAGTGATTGGATCATAAAATTCATGATAATCCTCTTGAAAAGCCCAAAATATTTGAAATATGAATTTTAACCTAGAGGCACAAGATTATGATGAGAATCTTGTGAGGGAAAATAGATCTAGTCATATTTAGCAATCATGTCGAGATAGTGAGGACCTAACATAGTAAATAATGATGGTTGAAGTGCCTCAACTGCTTGACCAGTATCATAAAGATCAAAGGATGAAGAGAAACTATCATTGGATGTGTTGATGGGAGAATAGTAAGTTGAATGACGGTCATGAGAGACAAAATCATGATCATATGGGCTGGTTAAAGCATTAGATTCCGAGTTTGTAATTAACAAAGATAAATCAATTTGAACAACTCTATAAATGCTCTGAATAATTGAACCAACTTCCTTGTAGCGTGAATGTGATGAATCATTTTCCTAGAAGGAGTGATGAATTGTACAAGCATCATAATCATCAAAATAATTTAAAATTGATGCCAAAACAACAAACACACAATACTAGTCAAGACATAGTTAGTGGAGAAGGATTTCATTCATGTGAAAAATCATGCATTCATTATCACTCAAGAGTATTTCAGTTGTGATGAAGGGAAATATTTGCAATACAACATTCGCAAGGAAAAACAAGAGTTGATTACTAAAAAATTAATCTGATAGGCATGGTTCCTTCAATGAAAGATAGCCTTTGAAATGATCATATTCACAATTTCATGATTCTCTAAGAGACACGCATTCCAAACCCAAGTTTGATGTGAGATATTTGCATGGATAGGAATTAGCTGAAGAATATTCTTGTATCCGACTAGAAACCAAACTTGAAAGTTTGAAATATTACATCAGAAATACCAAACATATTTCAAAAAGAGATTTACATCAAGTGAAGCCATGAAAAGAGAAGGATTGTGTGAGAGAAACCATATTTGACTTAGTTTAGGGGGCTTACCAGAGTCATGAGATCTTGACATAACCATCAATGAAAGTTGAAGTTCCTCGACTTTATGGTAGGCCCAAAAAATTTCCACGATTGTAAAATCACATTTTGAAGATTAAACCATATCGTGCATGGTTTGAGGATAGATGTTACCACTGGTTTCAATAAGGCCACTGCTCACCAGGTGGAAACCATCTATGTAACTGATTTTACCATATTTTTAAATTTCAAAAACCAAATTACTTAAGTTGAAAGATTCTTTTAATCACAAATTTGAAGATGAATGAAATGGGGAAATTTTGTGAGCAAGATGATTTGAAGAGTTGTGTTCAAGAAAGAGAAGAGATTATGATGGATGGGAAGAGTAATCAATGATTTTATTGTTTTCATTTGCATCATGGATAATCTTGTCACCTTGCACTAATTGAGAGGTTAACTCATCAGATGAATGACTTGAAGAGCATGGAGTATCTTTGTCATGAATAGATTCATTTCCAATGGTAGAGTACAAGGGATAGTGAGATGAAGGGAAAGTTTATACAACCACATATTCTTTGAACAAATCAGATTCTGGATCTAAAGTAATGTCTTCATAAGAAATCGAAAGATTAGATGATGAACCTTAGAACTTGTGATCACATACATCAACAAGGCCATCATCATCGCAATTATTGTTTTCCAAGGCCAAAGATTGATTGCATTTAATTCACTACCAAGATTAACAAATTGAAAATCATCCAAGAATTTAGTGCATCATATTCACATGGAGGATTTTGGAAAAGAGGAGAAATATTGAAAGAATCAACACTTTACTGTTCCCCCACCTGTGTAATGTGCTTGCCTTGTATCTGATCATAATTTGTACTAGTAACTTGAAAGTTGAGAGAGTGGGAAAAACTAGTTGGTAGAGTAGGTTGATTGGGAGGATCACGGTACAGAGAGTCATGGCATGTAAATGATAGAGGATAACATAAATCTAGATCAAATTCGAGACTAAAGCTATGAATGGTAACATCATCTTGTGGAATGGAGGAGTTAGTCATCGCCATGGGATTCATAACCCATTCTAGGATTTCCCCCATTGAATTGAGTCATGAAAAGAAAAAGAAGAATGAGAAGATGGATTATGAATTTGATATGCATATTTCCCAACTTTATTATCATTGCACAGATACACCCTCATTGAAACAGGAAAAGGTAGAGGACGAAGAAAAAAAGGAGCAGTAAATTCTTCCTTTGAAATTAGAGGTGTCGCATGATTCACAAGAGTTTGGGAAGTAGACACATCAGGGGTTTCAAGTTCACCGTGAAAAGAGAGATGAACCAAACATTGAAACTTTTGTTTAAAGAAATCCCAATGTGCACCTTCTCCTGAAATTCATAAAAAAGGTGAAGGAATCATTTAGACAAATCCTCAGCTGATTCATCAGGCTTCATTCTTAATAGATTAATTCTTATATAACCATTTCAGTAATAATACCTATCAAAGTATTGATAAATCTCCTTGAGGAAATGATGGAAAAAATGTATGGAGGAAGGTGGTAAGGTATGGTACCATTGATTAACACAACGTTCAAGGGTGAGGAAGAAAAGCACACAAGAAAACTCTTCATCATTGAATTTGTAAGATTCACAAAATTTAAGAAAATTAGAAATGTGCACAGTTATGGATTTTCGATCCTCACCATCAAAGTTTAACTAAGAAAAGTGATAGGGAGGCTCATCTAGGATTGAAAATTGATAAATGTATAGATTAGATAAACACACAGGGAATAATATTTGAGGATGAGGCATTTGATATAAGAGGTTCAAAACAAACTCAACTGACACAACATTGTTGACAGTGTGGTATATCCATCAACCAAGGGGTCTCCCCGATATGAAGTCCCAATTAGACATCGACCCATTTGGAATAGCAGCCCCATCAGAAGTATCAGCCCAGTTGCCATGTATTCTTATAGATTTTCACTTGCTCTAACTATCGATAAGAGAGAGGAATGCATGTGCACCATCGAAAAGCAAGTAAGTGTGTCTAGTGGTTGTTTGGTCATAAGTGTGTGAAATTTCCTCTATTGTGGAAGAAAAGAGTAAAGTGAGCCTCTAAGAGAGAGGTAATAATACCACCCAAGTAGAGACACATGAAAACAAGAAGGATTTGTCTGACATCCAGTGGAATAGTCCACAAAATATGTGATAGTCATTACAACCATTGAATGAGAAATATATGTCTAGTATCCTTCGGAATAGACCACAAGGATGGTGTTAGCACTTTGTAGTTCCTCCAGGATGAGGAGAGGAATCCAAAGGTAACCAAAAACCACTTAAAAACTGGAATCTAGCCCTTCCAACATTAGAGAGGGCTCTCTCTATATGGATATTTAGTTAATTGGATGATTGGTTGTCTTAGGTTTTAGGAAAGGTATTAATGACAGAGGAAAATGTTTAATATTTTGATGGTAGGGAAGAGGGAAAATCCATTGGGCATGGATTCATATTAAGCTAATGATTTTTAGTGAGAGGATGAAAAAATGAGGAATCTTTAGATTGTGGCAAGGTATCCAATCCTTCTGGTCTTTTTATTGAATTATGTTATAGAGGGGTGAGAAGAGGAATAGTGGAATTGGAAACATCTAAAGCATCTAGCTAAGGATGAAATATAGATATCTCAATGGAAGAAAAACACTAAATTGTTCAATAAGCCATAACAGAGCACTTAAAAAGTGAATTTTGAAACAAATTTTGCTTACTTAAACATGAAGACATAACATTTCAAGAATGATTGTAAAAAGAGAAAAACTCACATATATAGGAGAAAACATCACCATCATAAATTGACACATCCCCGAGAAAACAAACTTCGACCTTCATCATTCACTGGAAACTTTTTGAAATGGAAAAGTAAAATGCACAATGTTTTATTTCTCTAATCCTAACCAACCAACCCCTCGCACAATTAAATTAATGAAATATATAAAATTATATCATCCTTGGACTTAGGGGGTTTAGCTTAACCATTTCCCCAAAGGTAGGGTCAGTTACATTAGATTTAGAAACTGTTTGCTAGGAAATAGGGATCAAATTTATGGAAAATAGGGTTCAAATGTTAGATCATATTTATTGAATCATGAAAACTGTTACCAAATTGATGGATGATTTTTTCTTGAGAGAAACCTCTCTCATTTTTCAAAAATCACTCTCTAGCTCCTTAGAATCCACACCGAAAGATCCTGTCTAAAACAAAAAATGATGAAATCTGAAAAATAGGTTGCAAATATTCATTCTAATATTCCAATATATGACACCTGTTAAAAATATGAACGTGGTTATTTTAATTTATCTTTTTTTTGAAAATAACCTCTTTCAAATTTTCAAAATTTATCTCCATTTGGTCATAAACAAATTTTGAAGTTAAATTTTAAAACAGTGAAAAACATAGTAAATTCCCTACAACAAAAGCACAAATATATTCCTTTTCATATTATATAATCAATGATTGAATGATGAACCTGCAAGAAACTTAACGGAAATTTTATAACGATGAGAATCAATTCCACGAGGTTTGGATTCGAATTTCAAATTTAAACTGTTGACTGTGTGGAAGTGCGGTGCATTGGCTACGCTACTTCGAAAGCACAACGAATTCATGATTGGCATGATTCTAATCACCTCCTAGGCTTCTGAATGTATCGTACATTTGAAAAAAACTTGAAATCATCATATAACAATTGGATAACATCTTTTCATATTGTAAGCTTCCATTCTTGAAAAACATCACCAGCATCAGAAGCACAACTCCTAAGCGCAAGGGATTTCCACTTGCATATGTTTGACTAAGTGTTGGGGTATCTAGCAGAGGAAAGTAGTTTTTTGATGATGTTGACCATATTAAAAACCTCCTTGAGCCTTCATGAAATGAAATAGAACAAAAAAAGTCCATATTCTACTAAAATCTATGCTTATGACAGTAGCACAACAACTATGTGAAAGCGTAATGAATTGCTCAGGCACAACAAGGAAAACATAGTGAGCTGAGGATTCAAAGCATCACCAGGTCATATGGGAACTTTCCTTGACAGGTAAAGGTAAATAAATGAAAAAATAAGATAAATCATTCAAGAAAATGAGGATCTGAAATCTAGAGGTAGTGATGACTCTTGATTTGCAAAAACGCAACAGCTCTCCCTGAGCACAACTCCCTTGTAGACTTCGTGCAACGAATTCCTACTGATGTCTAGAATGCTTTCAGTAGAAAAAGGAACAAATCATCAATTTCTTAGATGGAAAAACAAATGTTTGGACTCCCAAGATGACAAAACCCACCTTCAGGAACAATCACTGCAATTTGAAGTTCAAATCATGAAAGCGTAGCAAAGGAAGATCTCATATTTGTTTTATTGAAAGGTGATGTCATGGAAAATTCTTGATTTAACAACAAAACTAACTAACATGACACAACTACTTTGCCTCATTGATGAGATAATAACGACCAGGTACAATCTTTCACTCATGACTTTGGATTACACATGACCCTAAACTTATTAAACCTAAACCTTAGGAAATCAATGACTGTTTCCACCATTACTGGAATTTTTTTTAACATGACCCTAACTCAAACTCAAACTAATCACATGATTTCACACTTCTCTCAAAAAAATATTAACTTGATCTCTAAGAGATCATAGGAACATTTTACAAATTTACCAAAATAATAGAAAAGACTAAGTTTGGATTTTGACTACTATAACATAGGACACTAACAAATGGGACAACAAAAACAACCATTACATCACATTCTCAATATGATAAGTACTAAAATAACTAAAACATTTCAACAATTTTAGCACAGATGAAAGAAAATTTGAAATATAAGCATTCACAAAATAGTCTTACAAATATTCATAATCCATGCATGAAGAACGTGTTGGTCATGAAGGCTTCTATTATTAAGTAAAAGTTCCAAGACACATGTATATAATAAACATCACTAGCTCCAATAGTGGATCATTGGAGTGGCTCACTAGCTCCAATAGTGGATCATTGGAGCCACTCCTTGCTCCTCAAAAGAACTAGCTTATCTCTCTAATGCCTTGCGAGAGGAGCCAAGGTGAAATTCCTTTGCTCATATAATGAGGGTGTATATATAACCAATAGGTGATGCTTCACCTTCCTTGTGACTCTTTGACTACCCTCATGGCTATTTGAATTCCTATGAATTTTTGACTTTACATGACTCTTCATATTCTGAATGTGTCCTTTGGACTTCCACATTACGATACGTTTTGAATAGGTACTTACATAATCCACAATAATAATGTGGCATATGATGACTTGTGATAGGACATGACATGACATTGATGACATGGACTACATGATGATGTGATAGTGCCAAGCTTTCATTCTTGCTTCTTCTTTCTTTATGTCTTCTTGAAAAGATGGTACATGCTCTTCTTCTCCCTCCCCCTTATGACTTAAAGATGAGGAGTCTTCCATGTGATCTTGATCTTGATCTTCTGTTGTGGTCTAGTGTTCCTTCTTCTTCTCTCCTCATGATCATCTAATCTCTTCAGATCCATATGTGTCTTATAGAATGTCCTCCTTCTCCATCTCCTTCTTCATCATCTTGCCATAGCATGATAGAATACCTCCATAAAAATCCACTTATGACATGACGACATCAGTCCGATAAACCCATAGTCTAAGATGAAGCATATTGATCCAGTGACTGAGTCGACACTGGGTGACATGTTGGGAAAGAGGCTCAGTAATTGTGCAAGTGAGCAGCTCAGGAAATCATGGGTGAATCTTGAGCCTTGAAACTTGTTGTACAATGAAACAACCCCCCCAATATTATGTAACAATTATTAGCATTCGAGTTATAAATGGGGGCCCTTTTAAATTTTTAAGCCTAGGACAATAATCCCTAACTCTAAAGAAAAACTTAGCAAAACATTACAGAATAAGCTAAGGAGGAAACTTATATTGCACATTGCATATCATGCTTTTTCACATCACTATTTTATAAATCCTTTATGAAATTGCGATATCTGAAAAGGTCTCCCATTGCGATAACCACATCCCGTCACTGCGCAACCGCATTTCGCAATTCGCAAAAAACTTGAGCATGCCTTATGAAAAGCATTAACAATTTGCAAAATGCGATCTTTGCGAATTTCGCAATCGCATTTCGCTAGATATTTGATAAAGCATTACATGGTACCCCTTTAAATACCATGATTTGTGATTGAGGTAAAGCATGCAAAATAATTATTTTTTAAATAATGAAAACAAATGAGCTGACAAGCTATTAAATTTTTAGTGGCCCGAGGGAGGATAATCATTCTCCAGGTTATGGGTAGTTATAATCGAGTATCCCATAAAAACCTTTCTCACAATCCAAAGGCATTTCACAGAGGATTTCAGTCTTAATTACTTGATATCATTTGCGCTAATATTTCTTGTCTATTTTAGGCAGGTGAAAAAAGACATGTCCTTAAGAAACATGATGCAGAAGGAAACTAAGAAGACCATTGTTGGGATAGAGCATACAAAGATGGTTGCTATATTTTTTGATATAGCCTGTGATGTAGTTGGAGGCACAACAACTTGGGAAGTAATTTACAACAGACTGGAGGACGAGCGTCTTGAAATTACTGTTATGAGAGCAACAACTAGGTCGACAAAGCATTCAGTACCTCATACAAGGATGCCTCCTATTCTTTCATTCATGGAATAGGAGCAAGAGCCAAAATCCTTCCCTACACAGACATGATCAGATGGGTGGTCAAAAACCTTATCATAGAAGACAGGTAGTTTAAGAATTCAAGGATGGAGCTCGTAGGATCATTCAGGGCATAAGACTTGAAGGCTGTGTATCACATACCTAACCCACAGGAAATCTTCAACAACACATTTGTGGCTAACTTCGCAAAAATTAATCGAGACCCCTTCAAGTTAATTCAAACTTGGAGAATGTTAGACAACAAATTCAAGTATGACAAATCGGGTATGTATGCAATAGCCTCTTTTTAAAACCCCTACAATTATGAAATAGCAATGTTATGTAGAGAGTATGGACTGCCAAATAACACTAAGTTTTCAATAGAATGGATTCCCTTGATAGATGCTTGTGTTAATTCATATCATGAGTTGGCCTTCTATCCTATCTAACAACTTAGCCACCTCAATTACCGAATATCGACAAAAGAAAGCCTCCTCTTTAGATAACCTCCCTCCCTTCTATTTCTGTGCTTATATTATGGATGCTATCTGCTTTTGCATGACATTTCCAACCATGGGTTGGAAATGGACCATACAAGATCCTTACCCAATCCATGTCAGTCATAAAAAAATATGGGAATCACATTATATACCTCACTTCTACAAGATATTTCATTCTATCGTGTTGCCCCTACACCAAATGATTTTCAATAAGAAAGCCCCTACGTTTTCCCAAGAAGTTGCAGTAGACCCGCTTGTTGTAGGCACATATTTCATTGAGGAATGGTTCACCTACATTATGGTTTTTGGTTACACTGTTGATCCACACTTCCTTCCCTTATATGTTTCTAATAAGCTACTAGCAAGGGATATTTCCTACCAGACTGTGGGAAAGGGCCTAACCGAAGTTCTTACAGATGGCAACAAGTCATTATGGCCTACTTTCCCTATCAAATGTGGTTCTTTTCCTTTACGTAATTTTGTTCATGCTACTAAGGAATCAACACAAATGGAAGCCCTCAGGCTTCATACATTGCCTGCAAGGAAGTTTGATCCAAACAATGTGGCATACAATGTCACTACAAGACTAGAGCTCAAGGCATAAAATCATGGAGATAATTAGTTTGAGGATTTGTTGTAGTCAACAGTTTATTTCAAGCAAGCACTTGAATGGGCAAAGGCTAACCTAAAACCCAAATATTTTCAAAGATTTTAGGAATTCAGGAATGAGAGGCTTCGGGTCATTCCAATGCATCTATTAAAGCTCGAAGATAAGCCTCCCTTGAGTAACATTGTTGATAGCGCAACCCCTATCTCTCAAAACGAATCTCAGGTAAACACTGAGAATACAATAGACATAGGGAAAGTTCAGGATGCCGACAATATGGCTGAGTCTATTAGGAAGCCAACCGAAAAACAGGTAATGGACACTCTAGCCATGGAGACAAGTTCAGAAGCCGAAGGCACTAGTTTGGACCAGGAATGGGATCAATTCAATCAGAAATTGCAAGTCACCCGCAAAGCTCCAAATACTCAAGAAACAGAGGAATTTAAGACTCCTCCGAAAAATCATCAAGATAAAGAGCCCAAGTCTATCGATGAATGGTCTACACCAATGGATCAAGAAACGACAAAATCTCAGGATGTTGAAATCATCCCTACTCTGCCCAGATCAGAAATTGTTCAGAAAGTGATGGAGATACCTCCACTTGAAGTATTCTATAGCCCTCTCCACCAAGTTGTAGTTTGAAGGCAAAGGGTAGATGCACCTGAATTCTCACTTGGAGATGAGCCAATGGATGTTGTTTGGAAGGACATGCCTTTTAATCTGGCCGAGAACTTGACTAGACTATTACAGTTCACAAGAGAATATGCATCGGCCACTATGGATAAGGTCACTGAGGTGTCAACTCTACTAAATGAAAGGGACAAAAGAATTTCATAGCTCGAACAAGAGTTTGAGACAGAAAAAGCAAGTGCAAACAACCATGCAACCGATCATCTTGCACAATTGCAGTAGGACATGAAAGTCTTGAAAATGAGCCATGAAGTTCACTTATCGTCCAAAAATGTGCAGCTCCAGGAATCACAACCATCCTTGGACAAGTACAAGGATGTTCCTACCACTAAGGAATTCATCAAATAGGCTCTAGAACTAAATTCTCTTCTAGTTAAGCAGCAAGAGTATTTCTGCCAGAAGCTGTCACACATCACACACTACCTGATTACGAGCGACCATCTCATAGACAGAGCCATTGACTAGAGAATATAGTTTAATGATTTAGACACCAAGACCTTCGAATCCATTGAATGACAAGAATCAGAAGAAGGAAAGAAGGCCAATCTACCCAAGATTGAGGAAACTCACAAAGGCATCCTCTTTACTAATTGGGATGCTAGGATAAAACAGGTTGAGATGGCAGTTGCGAGGGAAGATGGAGTATCAAAGAACATCATTAAGGCAATAAGTCATACCCTGCTCTCTATCGATCACATGAAGGAGGGTAATTCAAAAGAAATGCCTGACTTAACTGCCCTAAGTAAAGACTAGCAAGAAAAAGCAGGGAAACAGAGAGATGCAATTACAAAACTAACTACAACCGACTGGGAGTCATTTTGGAAGTATTTGGTCAAACCACATAGCCAGGTCATGACCCTCAATTGTTCCATCCATGTGACTCAAAGGATGTTGCTAACTCTTTCCAATGCGATCTTTACAGGACAACTCAAATCTCATTTCAGGCCACCTCCTCAAATTCAACCGATGATTGATATTTATGATTTAAAGGACAAGCTGGCAGACAACAAGTCATCCTCTTAGTTCTGTTTAGTTGATTTCTATTTATTTTTGGAGTTAGTTACCTATGAATGAGGAAGGTTGTTTGAAACCTCATGAAATTTTGTATGATCTGTTTTTGCATACTCAGTTAGAATAGTATTTATACCCTTCCCATGCATTTAGAGAAGGGTTCGAAATTTTATCAAAAAAATTTGCAAAGAATGCACTATTGTAAGTTTTTGAATGCTTTGGTGAAATGATGGAACATGATCTTTTATTTTAGATATCAAACTACTTTCCTTTGTTGATGCACTTCTGTATTCTTGGGAGATAATTTGATTTGAAGGAAGAATTTGGTCTATGTCATTCGTCAAATGAGCAGGACTTCATACATCTGGTACTATTATCATGTATGCATAATTTTGTTAACATTTAATTAGTGGCAAAAAATTCTTTTCGTGAATTATATGTGAGATTTATGTTTCTGTGAAGCATTAATTGCACTTCTGTACTGATGCCATAACTAAGGTTTTAATTTCCATATATAACTCATTACACATGCGATATATTTTATAAATTCCTTTGACTAACTATTTAGTCAAAGGAATTATCTTTTATGTTATCATCTCCATTTAATTGTGTTCAATCTTTATTATCACATGTTAAAAGGATATCTGTGTAGATCCATACCATGCAAGAACACCTGTGTTTATATTAGAATAAGTTAAGTTAACGAAACTGCATCATAGAACAAGTCATTTAGATTATCATTATTCTATTTCAAAATATTCATAAACCACCCACTCTCATCTTAAAACCCACATTGGGAAACTGGTCCCATTATCCCTAGTCGGAGCCACCACTTCAAACAGTGGAGTTATCTTAAGGTCCAGACCGGGTGGTCATCTCCCATGTTTCAGCAGCAAAATTCTGAAGCCGTAACATTTTAGTGCTAGAAGGAGGGCCTTCAGTTGTAAATGGTGTATAAGCCTAATGATCACTCGAAAAGCATTCACAAGAGTCAAAACCCCTCCACCACTTCTATAACTTCTATACCTTGTTCAGAATCCCCTGACCAGGAATCTGAAGTTGTAGAAACATTTCCCTTGTCTCCTGAAGTAGTAAGGAAACCACCATCTCCAGATTATATTCCTGAATCTCCCAAAGTTCATTCTATGATACAGAAACTAGAACAAATATCCATTTCTGCTGAAAAGCTAGAGAGACCCGAATTATCTGAAGAAAGCATTACCTCCTTATTACAACAAACTAGTGTATTGACTAGACTGCAAAGTGAGAAACTTGGGGTCACTCCTTTTGAGTTCCCTATCCCTCCATGACGTAGGAAATTCACTTCATCAATATTCAAAACAGATACTAGTGATATCATTTCACCTTTCCACCCATACATTCCTTCATCCACTACCTCTCAAATATCCACTTTCCCTGTTAGTACTACAATTATTGGTACTAACCCAGTAGTAAGTTCTTCGCCACCTATACCTACTTCTGGACCGACCTTGCCATTTTGTCAATCCTTAACTCAAGTTATGGCCAATCAGCCTGCTCAACCTTGGACGAATCCTGGAGCTTTCCTCATTGCAAATCCAAATGCGCTCCCATCAAATCCAAAAAAATGGTTGCCTAAGTATAATCCTGATGATGATCTCCCGGCCAAAGAACATCTAAACAATTTTATGTTAGCCAAGAATCTCAATGGGGTTTCACATGAAGATGTTGTAATTAGATTGTTTCCTTATACCTTCCAAGGATCTGTTGGATCTTGGTATTTTTCCCTTCCAGTGGGTTCAATTAGAGACTGGGATACTTTTCAAGAAGTATTTCTTGCAAAATTTGGTGATGACAGAACTGTAGCATCCTTAACCAATGATATTTCTAATTTAAAAGCTAATACAGATGAAAAGATCAAAGATTTCAACTCCAGATTTAAAAAATTGCTAAACAAAATCCCAGTTGCTCCTAAACCTGTTGTAGATGTACAAATAGAATGGTATTTATCATCTCTTCCTTCTAATATTGAAATCTTTGTAGATAGGGCCAATAAGGCTACCCTTGTAGAAAACATGAAAGAAGCCCTATATGTAGAAAGAAGAATCTTAGCTTTAGAAAAAATATCACAAACAGATGAAAGGAAGACTAAGTAACTTTTAAAGATGACTCTAAAAAGAAAACTTTAAAGGACCCTTTCGATCTGGAAGGCCTTCAAAAAGTGTTAAAAACAATGTCAAATGAAATGGTAGAAATTAAAAAATAGGTAGTAGAATCCTCTGCTCCTAAAATACCTTTCCGATCATTAAAAAAGAACTACTCTTCTGCATCAAAACCTCCAAACACAATTTCAAATGTTGAATCTGACCAAGAATCAGCAGAAGTTTCACCACATGATGAAGAAGTTGAAATAGAAGAAGAAATTGAACTGAATGGGATGTGGTATTTTGTTCTCCCAATAGAAGAAGAGGCACAAGCAATGCCAGTAACTACCAGAAACAAAAATTCTCCTCAAACATCTACCACTAATTAGAAGCAAAAAACTACTTTTCCTACAAAAGATAAAACAATAATTAAGAAATCTAAAACTAGCCAAACCGATCCTATTCCTCCAAACTCCTTGAATGCTTCAAAAGCATTGGTAATGTGGCATCTAGACTTATACCATCAAAAGACTTTAGACCAGATAGATTTTCAATAGAATGAATATTTAAACCATCCATTCCTAACAATATAACAAATTGGAGAGTGTTCAATAATGGTGCAAATATAGTAGATTTCCTTACATCGGAAGGATCATATGAAGAGAAGATCATAGACGAGCATGAGCATGATATAGAAATAAAAAATAAACTTGATCTAAACCCAATTCCTAAGTCAGTGGTTAAGATGGAAGATCTTTATGATTTGAAAGATAGATTCAAGAAAATTACTAACTCCAAAACTCAAAGTTCTACTCTGAGATTTGAAGTAGTAAACCTAGGGTTAAATGAGAAACCTCAAAATATCAACCTAGGTCTTGACCTAACATCTCAAGAAAATGTATCATTCATCAAGTTATTGAAAACATATAAAGTTGTTTTCGCTTCAGATTATGCAGATCTCAAAACCTATGATACCTCTATAATTCAACATTCCATACCCATGACTTCAAATGAAAAACCAGTGTAGCAGAAGCTTCAAAAAATTAACCTAGTCCTTGAAAGTCAAATAGAATATGAATTGAACAAGCTTCTGAAGGCCAAGATAATCTTCCCTGTCAGGCATTATAAATGGGTATCAAATATGGTACCTGTGAGGAAAACGAATGGTGATATTAGGATCTGCATTGATTTTAGAAACCTAAAAAAATCTTGCCAAAAGGATAATTTTCCTCTGCCTACTACAGAACAGGTACTGCAATCAGTTGCAGGTTCTGAATTAATGTTGCTTCTAGATGGATTTTCAGGATATAATCAAATCCTCATGCACCCAGATGACAGATTAAAGACAAAATTTAGGACCAAGTGGGGAACATATGCCTATTAGAAAATGCCTTTTGGACTCATAAATGCTAGTGCCACATTTCAACGTGCTATGGACATTGCCTTTAGAGATCTAATAAATAAATCGGTTGTTATTTAATTGGATGATATCACAGTCTATTCCAAGGATAGGAACAATCATTTAAGTGACCTCAAGCACTTCTTTGAAAGATGCATGAAATATGGCATTTCCTTAAACCCAAAAAAATCTTATTTTGCTTTACCAGAAGGAAAACTTCTTGGGTTTATAGTATCCAAGAAAGGAATTTACATTGATCTTGATAGAGTCCAAGAAATAGAAAAAATTCCCCTCCCACACAATAAGAAAACCATGCAATCATTCTTAGGCCAAATAAATTTTTTTAAGTGATTCGTCCCAGATTTTTCACAAATAGTCTTACCCCTACAAGCCATGATAAGAAAAAATGTAGTTTTCAGATGGAGCAAAGATGAAAGAGAATCATTTGAGTTGATAAATAAAGCCATTATTAATTCCCCTTCGTTAACAACTCCTGACTTTCTCAAACCCTTTGTATTATATACTTTTTCATCTGATACTTCGTATGCTACAGTTTTGACACAACTGAACGATGAAAATGTCGAGGCACCCATCTCCTTTTTTAGTTCTAACTTACAAGGCCCCGAATTAAATTATTGAGCTATAGAAAATCAAGCATTTGTGGTCTTTAAAACTCTAAACAATTTCAAACCTTTTCTTCTTAAAAACCATACAATGATAGTTGTACCCTACCCTGCAATAAGATAACTACCGATTCAAAGAGAAGTAGCGGAGAAAAAAGCTAATTAGGTAACTACACTCCAAGAATATGATGTAGAAATCCAGCCAGCTAAAATTGTCAGGGGCCAAGGTTTTTGCAGGATGTTAACAACAGCTCCACAATTGTCATCAGAAGAAGATCAAGGTAATGAATTGCAAATATCAGAGGTAAGCCTCAACAATATGCAATCACAATATGCTGATTTGAAATTTCATCTTAAAAATGGATATGCTCCTATGCACCTTAATTATAAAACAAAGAGAGCTTTAAGATTAAAGTCAAATCAGTATGAGCTAGTCAATGATGTATTGTTTAGAAAGAATTATGATTCAATATTGTTAAGATGCTTAGAGAAACCTGAAACTAAGAAGGTCATGCAAGAATGACATGATGGACTAGTTGGTGGACATTTTGGAGGAAATACTAATGCTCATAAAATCATGCATGTAGGATATTACTATCCAACGGTATTTAAAGATGCACATGAATATGCAAGGAAGTGAAAAACTTGTCAAACTACGTCTGGAAGAGAAAGAAAGCCAACATTCCCTTTACAACCAGTTAACATCCAACAACCATTCGAACAATGAGGATTAGATATAATTGGTGAGATTATTCCTAACTCTTCCAAGCAGCATAGGTACATCCTCATAGCTACTGATTACTTTACTAAGTGGATAGAAGTTGTCCCATTAAATATAGTTGATACAAAAAACATCACAGATTTCATTGATCAGTACATAATTACCTGGTTTGGCTTACCCTCAGCTTAAATGTTTGATAATGCATCTTACTTTTCTGGAAATACAATGGTAGAATTTTCTCTTAAGAGAGGTTTCAAGTTAAAATATTCAGCTAATTATTATCCTCAAGGTAATGGATTAGTAGAATCAACAAACAAAATCCTCATCAAAATTATCAAAAGAACTATTGATCAAAATCATAGGAATTGGCATAAAGCATTGACATTTGCTCTATGGGCAGACAGGATTACTAAGAAAGCCTCTATTGGTTCTTCCCCTTTTGGTTTGGTTTGTGGAAAAGAAGTTGTTCATCCCACAAACGTAGCAATTCCATCTCTTGCCCTAGTACAATTTATCAATGAAAACCCTTCATCTTGTCTCCAGGATAAACAATTTCAAATTCTCAAACTCGGAACAAATTATCCAGAACACATGTGTTGACTTACTTGCTACTATGGCATCTAGACTTATACCATCAGAAGACTGTAGTCCAGACATATTTTCAATAGAATTAATTTTTAGACCATACATTCCTGACAATATAAAAAATTGGAGAGTGTTCAATAATGATGCAGATATAGTAAATTTCCTTACATCAAAAGGATCATATGAAGAGAAGATCATAGACGAGCATGAGGATGATATAGAAATAAAAAATAATCTTGATCTAAACCAAATTCCTAAGTACATGGTTAAGATGGAAGATCTTTATGATAGGGTCAAATGAGAAACCTCAAATTATAAACCTAGGTCTTGACCTAACATCTCAAGAAAAAGTATCATTCATCAGGTTATTGAAAACATATAAAGGTGTCTTTGCTGGGGATTAAGCAAATCTCAAAACCTATGATACCTCTGTAATTCAACATACCATACCCATGACTTCAAATGAAAAACCAGTTCAGCAGAAGCTTCTAAAAATTCACCCAACCCTTGAAATTCAAATTAAATATGAATTGAACAAGCTTCTAAAGGCCAAGATAATATTACCTATCAAGCATTCTTAATAGGTATCAAATATGGTACCTGTGAGGAAAAAGAACAGTGATATTAGGATCTACATTGATTTTAGAAAGCTAAAAAAATCTTGCCAAAAGGATAATTTTCCTCTGCCTACTATGGAATGGGTACTGCAATCAGTTGTAGGTTCTAAATTAATGTCATTTCTAGATGGATTTTCAGGATATAATAAAATCCTCGTGCACCCAAATGACAGAATAAAGACAAGATTAAGGACCAAGTGGGGAACATATCCCTGCCAGAAAATGCCTTTTGGAATCATATATGTTGGTGCCACATTTCAATGTGCTATGGACATTGCCTTTAGAGGTATAATAAATAATTTGGTTGTTATTTACATGGATGATATCATAGTCTATTCCAAGGATAGGAATAATCATTTAAGTGACCTCAAGCACATCTTTGAAAGATGCATGAAATATGGAATTTTTTTTAACTCCAAAAAAACTTATTTTTCTTTACTAGAAGGCAAACGTCTTGGTTTTATAGTATCCAAGAAAGGAATTTACATCGATATTGATAGAGTCCAAGAAATAGAAAAAATTCCCCTCCAACATAATAAGAAACCCATGCAATCATTCCTAGGCCAAGTAAATTTTGTTAAACGATTCGTCCTAGATTTTTCACAAATAGTCTTACCCCTTCAAGCCATGATATGAAAAAAACAGTTTCTAGATGGAGCAAAGATGAAAGAGAATCATTTTAGTTGATAAATAAAGCCATTATTAATGCCCCTTCATTAACAACTCCTAACTTTATCAAACCCTTTGTATTATATACTTTTTCATTTGATACTTTGTATGCTGCAGTTTTGACACAGCTGAACAATGAAAATGTCGAGGCACCCATCTCCTTTTTTAGTTCTAACTTACAAGGCCTTGAATTAAATTATTCAGTTGTAGAAAAGAAAGCATTTGTAATCCTTAAAACTCTGAAGCATTTCAGACCTTTTCTTCTTAAAACCCATACAAAGATATTTGTACCCTACCCTGTAGTAAGAAAACTACTGATTCAAAGAGAAGTAGGGTAGAAAAGAGATAATTGGGTAACTGCCCTCCAAGAATATGATGTAGAAATTCGGCCAGCTTAAATTGTTAGAGGCCAAGGTTTTTGCAGGATGTTAACCAGAGCTTCACAGTTGCCATCAGAAGAAGATCAAGGTAATGAATTGCAAGTATCAGAGGTAAGCCTCAACAATACGCAATCACAATATGCTGATTTGAAATTTTATCTTAAAAATGGATATGCTCCTATGCACCTTAATTATAAAACAAATAGAGCTTTAAGATTAAAGTAAAATCAATATGAGTTAGTCAATGATGTATTGTTTAGAAAGAATTATGATTTAGTATTGTTAAGATTCTTAGAGAAACCTGAAGCTGAGAAGGTCATGCAAGAATTTCATGATGGACCAGTTGGTGGACATTTTGGAGGAAATACTACTGCTCATAAAATCCTGCATGTAGGATATTATTGGCCAACAATATTTAAAGATGCACATGAATATGCAAGGAAGTGAAAAACTTGTCAAACTACGACCGGAAGAGAAAGAAACCGGGAATTCCTTTTACAACCAGTTAACATCCAACAACCATTTGAACAATGGGGATTAGATATAATTGGTGAGATTATTCCTAACTCTTCCAAGTAGCATAGGTACATCCTCACAATTACTGATTACTTTACTAAGTGGGTAGAAGCTATCCCATTAAAGATGGCTAATACAGAAAACATCACATATTTCATTGATCAGTACATAATTCCCTGCTTTTGCTTACCCTCAGCTTTAATGTTTGATAATGCATCTTACTTTTTTGGAAATACAATGGTAGAAGTTTCTCTTAAGTGAGGTTTCAAGTTAAAATATTCATCTAATTATTATCCTCAAGGTAATGGATTAGCATAATCAACAAACAAAAACCTTGTCAGAATTATCAAAAGAAATATTGATCAAAATCATAGGAATTGGCGTAAGGCATTGACATTTGCTCTATGGGCAGACATGATTACTCAGAAAGCCTCTATTGGTTCTTCCCCTTTTGCTTTAATTTATGGAAAAAAAGTTGTTCTTCCCACAAATGTAGCAATACCATCTTTTGCCTTAGTACAATTTATCAATGAAAACCCATCGTCTTCTCTCCAGGCTAGACAATTTCAAATTCTTAAACTCGAAGAAGAAAGAGAAAAGGCTAAAGAAACCCACTTCTATCTCCAACAAATAGTCAAATCTTCTTTTGATATAACTTCTTCCAGTAAAAAATCCCTTGAAGCAGGTGACTTAGTCCTGAAATGGGACAAGGCACATGAGGAAAAAGGTAGGCATACCAAATTCCAAAGACTATGGCTTGGCCCTTTTCAGATTGTTGAAAAAATTGGACCATCAAGGTTTCTTTTACAAGACTTGTTCGGTAGGAAATATTATTTTCCAGTTAATGGGAAAATGTTGAAAAGGTACTTTTCTTAGGAGATAACCTCTTCCAATTCTGTAATATGTTTCCTTTTAGGAAAATAATGGTTAAACTAGTATTTACTCCTGGCTTTTCAAAATAAGTCTTTGATAACATTTTTTATTTTTTTCTTTTATAAGAAAATTGGAGTTAAAAGGAACAATTAGGACATTTGAGTACTAAAATAAACTTCATCCTTTCAAAAAAACTTGATCTTTCTTAGAAACATTTATTTTACAAAAAACTCTTATCTTTATAGGATATGAAGGTTTTATTATCAGCCAAGAATAGAATATTTAACCTAGCAAGGACTTCCTCTAGATCAATATCTTAAAAAACTATATCATTATCACCCAAGGCCCTTAAAAAGTCTAATGGCCCACCCCATTTGTTAAAATTTTCTTTTTCTAGAGTGTAATTCTAAAATATAAAAAAACTTAAAAGATAAAGAGTCTCATTACGAGCTTATTTACCATGTTCATAGGGAAGTAATTAAAAATGATATTACTAATACTACATATCAAAACAAGGTAATAGCTAATGATCTTCTTGATCAGAAGACAAGGGGTCTCATCAAGAGCCAGCTTGTCCAGTTTATTTACAACTAGTGAATGGCATTGTCATCATTAGGTTACCATGCCTAGAAAATGACTTTTAAGGGCTTACGCTCAAAAGGTAAAAAACAAGGGACAAAGTCCAAGAGAGATTCAATTCAAATGAATATCATTTTTGAAATATGAAAATTCATACAGATGGGATAATGGATCATTGTTGGTTTAAAGGTAACCCTGTCAAGGCTATGAATGCCTTCTAGCAGCAGAGGCGCTATCTATGATAAATGAGTAAAAAACAAAAAACTAATCTATAGGAGGGACCTACTATATTATTTTAAACCCTATTATTGACTAATGCTTACATTTATATTTCATCATTTTAGGGGTGAATTAATTAAGCATATGGGCCCGAGAAAGTAATGGTAGTTCAAGAGAAATGTTGTTTACCTTATAACTCATGAAATCATTATTCTTATAACTCCAATTACTTTGAAAGTTTTTAGAAATTTCAGAAATCTACTCATAGGTAACTGGTTCTCCCAAGTGAATTGCCAATTGTTGTACTATGAAACAACCCCCCATTTTTATCTAACAATTGTTAGAATTCGAGTTATAAATGGGGACCCTTTACATTTTTTAAGCCTAGGACAATAATCCCTAACTTTGAAAAAAAAATTAGCAAAACCTTGCAAAATAAGCTAAGGAGGAAACTTATATCGCACATCGCATATCACTCTTTTTCACATCACTATTTTATAAATCCTTTGTGAAATTGTGATATGCGAAAAGGTCTCCCACTGCGATAACCTCATCTCGTCACTATGCAATTGCATTTCGCAATTCACAAAAAAATTGAGCATGCCCTATGACAAACATTAGCGATTTGCGAAATGCAATATTGTGAATTTCACAATCACATTTCGCCCGATATCTAATAAAGCATTACATGGTACCCCTTTAAAGACCACGATTTGTGATTAAGGAGGTAAACTGTGTGGAATAATTACGTTTTAAAATAATGAAAAAAATTAAGTTGACAGGTTATTAAATGTTTAGCGGCCCGAGGGAGGATAATCATTCTCCAGGTCATGGATAGTTATAATCGAGTATCCCATAAAAAACTTTCTCACGATCAAAAGTCATTTCACAGAGGATTTTAGTCTTAATTACTTCATATCGTCTGCCCTAATATTTCTTGTATGTTTCAGGAAAGAGACAAAAGACGTGTCCTTAAGAAAGGTGATGCATAAGCAAACCAAGAAGACCATTGTTGAGGTAGAGCATACGAAGATGGCTCCTATCTTTGTTGATACAGTCTCCTATGTAGCTAGAGGCGCAATAGCTTGGGAAGTAATTTACAACAGACTGGAGGACAAGCTTCCTAAAATTATTGTTACGAGAGCAACAGCTGGGTCGACAAAGCCTTTAGGACCTCACTGCAAGGATGCCTCCTGTTCTTTCCTTCATATGATAGGAGCAAGAGCCAAAATCCTTCCCTACATTGAAATGATTAGATGGGTGGTCGAAAAAATTATCATCGAAGATAGGCAGTTCAATAAATTAAGGATGGAGCTCATAGGATCGTTGAGGGCAGAAGACTTGAAGGCTATGTATCACATACCTGACCCACAGGCAATATACGACAACACATTTGTGGCTAACTTCGAAAAAAGTAATCCAGACCCCTTCAAGTTAATTCAGACTTGGAGAATGTTAGACAAAAAATTCAAGTATGACAAATTAGGTATGTATGCAATAGCCTCTTTGGCAAACCCCTACAATTATGCAGTAGCAATGTTATGTAGACTGTATGGACTGCCAAATAACACTAAGTTTTCAATAGAATGGATCCCCTTGATAGATGTTTGTGTTAATTCGTATATCATGAATTGGCCTTCTAATCTATATGATAACTTAGCCACTTCCATTACTGAATATCAACAAAAGAAAGCCTCCTCTTCAGATAACCTCCATCCCTTCTATTTTTGTTCTTATATTATGGACGCTATCTACATTTTCACGACATTTCCAACCATGGGTTGGAAATGGACCATACAAGATCCTTACCCAATCAATGTCGGTCATAAGAAAATATGGGAATCACATTATATACCTCACTTCTACAAGATATTTTGTTCTATCGTGTTTCCCCTACACGATTTTCAATAAGAAAGCCCCTAGGTTTTCCCAAGAAGCTGCAGCAGACCTGCTTGCTGTAGGCAAGTATTTCGTTGAGGAATAGTTCACCTACATTAGGGTTTTTGGTAGCACTACCGATCCACATGTCCTTCCCTTATATCTTTCTGATAAGCTATTAGCAAGGGAAATTGCCTACTAGACTGTGGGAAAGGGCCTGACCAAGTTCTTAAAGATGGCAAGAAATTATGGCCTACTTTCCCTATCAAATGAAACACTTTTGCTTTAGCTAATTTTATACATGATACTAAGGAATCAAGACAAATGGAAGCCCTCAGGCTTCATATATTGCCTTCAAGGTAATTTGATCCAAAAAATGTGGCATACAATGTCACTACAGGACTAAAGTTCAAGGCATACAATCATGGATATAATTACTTTGAGGATTTGTTGCAGTCAGCAGTTTCTTTCGAGCAAGAACTTGAATGGGAAAAGACTAACCTAAAACTTGAAGATTTTCAAATATTTCAGGAATTCAGGAATGAGAGGCTTTGGGTCATTCCAATGCATCTATTAAAGCTCGAAGATAAGCCTACCCCAAGTAACATTGTTGATAATGCAACCCCTAGCTCTCAAAAGGACTCTCAGGTAAACACTGAGAATACAATAGACACAAGGAAAGTTTAGGATGTAAACAATCTGGCTGAGTTCAACAAGAAGCCAGTTGAAAAACAGGTAATGGACACTCTGGCCACAAAGACAAGTTCAGAAGCCCAAAGCAGTAGTTTGGAGTAGGAATGGGATCAATTCAATTATAAATTCCAAGTCAATGCCAAAGCTCCAAATACTCAAGAAACAGAGGAATTCAAGACTCTTCTGAAAAATCATCAAGATACAGAGCCCAAGTCTGTTGGCGAATGGTCTACACCTATGGATCAAGAAATGAAAAAATCCCAGCATGCTGAAAGTATCCCTGCTTTGCCCACATTAGAAATTATTCTAAAAGTGATGGAGATACCTCCACTTGACGTATTCTATAGCCCTCTCCACAAAGCTATAGTCCAAAGGCAAAGGCAAAGAATAAGGGTAGATGCACCTGAATTCTCACCTAGAGATGAGCCAATGGATGTTGTTTGGAAGGACATGCCTTTTAATTCAGTCAAGAACTTGACTAGACTGTCGCAGTTCACAGGAGCATACACGTCGGCCACTATGGATAAGGCCACTAAGGTGTTTACTCTACTAAATGAAAGGGAGGAAAGAATTGCATAGCTTGAACAAGAGCTCGAGACAAAAAAAGAAAGCGCAAACAAGAAGGAAACAATCAACTTGCATGACATGGAAGTCTTGAAAATAAGCCATGAAGCCAACTTGTCAGCAAAAAATGTGCAGCTCTAGGAATTACAACAATCCTTGGACAGGTACAAGGATGTTCCTACTGTTGAGGAATTCATCAAAGAGGATCTAGAACTAAATTCTCTTCTAGTCAAGTAGCAAGAGTATTTCTACCAGAAGCTATCACACATCACTCCCTACCTAATTACCAGCGACCAGCTCACAGAGAGAGCCATTCACCAGAGAATGAAGTTTAATGATTTAAACACCAATATTTTTGAATTCATTGAATGGTGGGAATTAGAAGAAGGAAAGAAGGCCATTCTACCCAAGATTGAGGAAACTCACAAATACATCCTCTTTACTGATTAGGATGCTAGGATAAAACAGGCCAAGCTGGTAGTCACGAGGGTAGCTGGAGTATCAAAGAACATCAATAAGGTAGTAAGTCATACCCTATTTGCTACCAATCTCATGAAGTAGGGTAATTCAAAAGAAATTCCTTACTTAACTGACCTGAGTAAAGACTGGCAAGGAAAAGTGGGGAAACAGAGAGATGCAATTACAAAACTAACTACGACCAACTGGGAGTCATATTGGCAGTATTTGGTCAAGCCACATAGCCATATCGTGACCCTCAATTGTTCCCTCCATGTGACTCAAAGGATGCTGCCTCCTCTTGTCGACACAATCTTTACAGGACATCTCAAATCTCATTTTAGGCCACCTCCTCAAATTCAACTGATGATCGATATTTGTGATTTAAAGGACAAGCTATCAGACAACAAGTCATCCTCTTAGTTCTGTTTAGTTGATGTCTGATTATTTTTGGAGTTAGTTACCTATGAATGAGGAAGGTTGTTTGAAACCTCCTCAAATTTTGTATAATTTATTTTTGCATACTTAGTTAGAATAGTATTTATACCCTTCTCATGCATTTAGAGAAGGGTCTAGAATTTTATCAAAAACATTTGCAAAGAATGCACTATTGTAAGTTTGTGAATGCTTTGGTGAAATGATGGAACATGATCTTTTCTTTTAGATATCAGGCTACTTTCCTTTGTTGATGCACTTATGTATTCTTGGGAGATAATTTGGTTTGGAGGAAGAATTTGTTCTATGTCATTCGTCAAATGAGCAGGACTTCCTACATCTTGTACTATTATCGTGTATGCATAATTCTATTAACATTTAATTAGTGGCAAAACTTTCTTTTCATGAATTAAATGTGAGATTTATTGTTTCTGTGAAGCATTAATTGCACTTCTGTATTGATGCCATAACTGAGGTTTTAATTTTCATATATAACTCATTAGACATGTGACATATTTTATAAATTCCTTTGACTAACTATTTAGTCAAAGGAATTATCTTTTATGTTATCATCTCCATTTAATTGTGTTCAATCTTTATTATCACATGTTAAAATGATATCTTTGTAGATCACATACCATGCAAGAACACCCAGGTTTATATTAGAATAAGTTAAGTTAAAGAAATGGCATCATAGAATAAGTCATTTAGATTATCATTATTCTATTGCAAAACATTCATAAACCACCCACTCTCATCTTAAAACCCACATTGGGAAATTGGTCCCATTATCCCGAGTCGGAGCCACCACTTCAAATGGAAAAGGAGTTGTCTTAAGGTCTGGACCGGGTGGTCATCCCCCATGTTTCGGAAGAAGAATTCTGAAACCACAAAAAGACTGTGCAATGTGTAGTTCAAGGTTGATCGAGGAGGAAAACTATGCAATCTGGGAGCTCATCATGACAATATGAGGGGTTTCGCACTATTTCATTCAACTGCATAGTTTTGGAAGGCATAGAAAACCTGGTGATTGCAAAGTTATGCAGCTTAAGAGCTCAAGGGCTGGGCTCGAGGCCTGAGACTGTGCAATGTGCAATTCAAGCCTGATTGGAGGGTATGATTTCATAGTTTTGGAGGCCAAGGCCTATGCTTGAGCACTGAAATTGTGAAATGCACAGTACCGAAAGGATAGGAGGGCTGAATATTACATAGTTTCATAGCTCAGGAGCTCAAAACTAAGGCTTGAGGACTTAGATTGTGTAGTGTACAATTTTGGATTAGATGCGGAGAAAGATTGCGCAGTTCTCGGACTTAAGGGCTGGGCTTGAGAAATGAGGTTGTGAAATACACAGTTCTGGGAGGTAGAGACTATGCATTGTGGAATGACAAGAGACAAGGTCGCTGCTTGAGGGCTGAGACTGTGCAGTGTGCAGTTTAGGAAGGCTGGTTGAGGCTAGGTTGCTAGGAATTTTCTAAAATTTGGCTAAGTGTGGGACCAAAGAGACTGTTGTGAACAATGATATGAATTGAATATGACCACACACTTGAAACACTTTGATAACACAACAACATAGATCATCCAAAACACGTTAACAACATATTTCCCTCATTGCGACATCTTTGCAATGACTTTACAAGAAGTGCGACACTAAAGATACACTTCACAACGACCATGCCAACACTTGTGCGACAATGCTTAAAAAATTGAGAATGAGTGCGACTAATGTTTACATTGTTATACCAACTCATTTACACAAAGATAACCCCTTGAAACCACCAAAGCAAGCATACATACATTATGCGACAAGTAACATGCGAAAATACAATAATTGCTAAAGTGTGAATGACTCTTACAATATGTGAATGACAGTGAAAATAACACATGCTAGAGAAAAGATAGCATGAAAACGACACTAATTAAAGTGAAAGAAAGAAAAGCAGCATCCGAAAACATGAAAATGACACTTGTGAGAACAAAGGTGTGTGGAAGTGATAATTTGCAAAACTCAACAAAATAGAAGCATAAACGGAACTACAACTTGAGAAATTGTCGTTGCTAGTGGGCACTATTTGTCAACATGTATTGGACATCGCATAGGCAAAGTCTTGATGGAACATGCTACGATTATCCAAGCTTGTGTAAAAGAATGCACTCATGCACTTGTTATGGACTGAGCATGTGTGAGAAAGTGACATTGACACTTACAATTCAAGAAGGGATCTCAAAAAGCATTAGCTAACCAAGAAGTTATTACGGAATGACCGATCGCAAGATCCATAGTAGGATCGTAAATTTGAGTGTACACAAAAATTTTGGAGGGCATTTGTTGCATTGACAACACCATGTCGTTTTATAATCATGCATATGAGGTCTGGATGTTGGGAATGAATGATTTGAGTTGTTTTTTACTCTAGATGAGCACCTAAACCTTTTTCTTCTCCAACTCAGCCTGTTGCCTTATTTTCTTTCCTAATTTGGGCAGTGCCCCTTTTGTATTGCATTAACCACTCATGCACAACAACAATGGCTATTTGAACAACCTTGAGTAATTTAGGACTATCTTTACACTTATGTTGCATGTTCTATAAGTGGAAAACTATCATATGCATAGTGAAAAGCTCCTCATAAAGTTCTTGCATGGTATCTCCTAATGTCGATACTTCTCCATGTATGGATGACTTAGTTCTCCTAGATTTACCTATGCATGAGCTACATTTTGGACCTCTACTCAGAGCTATTCAACTTCTTTCCTTGTATCCTATAAGTTATTTTCCATCTATCTAGTTCTGGCCATCAAATACTTTGTATTTTACTTTTCTACTCCTACGAAGGCCAAGTTTGCTATAGCAATGACATCTGGATTCCTCCTAGTGTCTATCATAATCATCCTTTCTCTTATGAATGTAGGAGATGTGATATTGTCCAGAAAGTGTTTCTTCCTTGCTTGTACAATATTCTTATGAAGCTCATTGTAAGTGAGATTGTACATGTCCATGACTGGACCATCATTAAGAGGAACAATTTTCTCTTTCTCACTTCGAGCTTTCTATGCTGTCAGAGGAGGGGAGACTGAATGGTGACTTACTAAGTTCTCAACATCAGATCAACATCTTGGTTTAATGGCTCTGATTCCAACTCCATGTCTTGAATCACAATCACCTCTTCAATTTCTTGAGTGACCTCCTTGTCCTGCAACTGTTTTCTCTCCTCTTCTAGTAGTTGGTTCTTCTCTTGTTCTTCAACTTGTTTCCTTGTTGCTTATTCTTCTTCTTCTATTCTCTACCTTTCTTCTTCTTCTTTATTTTTCCTTTCTTATTTCAACCTTTTGTGCTATTGTTCTTCCTTCTACATTAGTTCTTCTTATTTCTTCCTATGTGTCCTCTTGTTTTCTATTGTTATGGCTTTTTTTAGGATGACCGAATCTTCTTTCATCTTGCAGCTTCACTCTTCCACTAAGCTATGTGAAACCTTCCTCTTGTTATTTTCACACACTGGGTTGCACCTTCTTGTTGTTTTTTCCTCTCGAATGAATTCTTTCTATGGACTGACTTGTGATGTTCCTGCGAAACCGACTGGCTCGTAGGACTTGAATTCATTGTAACAATTCTTCATGATTTCCTCCTCGAGCCTGTGAAATATCCCACTTGGCCATTGAAAATGAATCCTTTCACATTATTCTTTACAAGCATTCCTTGGATCATACAGATTGAATACTAAATGATTGAATATGAATTTATCTATCACCTTGCCTTTGGTGTGAGAAACCTTCAAATTCTTGAATGTGAATTTATCTATGATTGAATTGATTTGCAAAGGAAGAGCAGGCGTAGGTGCTTTCTTCTTCTTGTGAAAAACTATTGGTAAACCTGTTGAAATATGTTAAGAAACTTCTTGCAGGACCAACTTGTCGGTGGCATAGCTCGGTAGAAGACGTGGATACTTCTAAGTGCCAAACACTCTATGGAAAGTGTCATCCGGTGAGGAAAACCAATCTGTTATTTCTGACACTGCTTCCATCGCCCCATGTGACATGCAAGGTTCTTCCTCAAAGATTAACTTGTACAATGGAATGAGGAAGTGATCAATCAACTTCTCAATTAATATTTTGTAGTTTTACTTCGAAAGCATCTTGTAATAAATGTGCATGAAAATTTCTCTTGGTGACAAGGTCCAACTCATGCAAGGAAATGAATTTTTAGCACATATTGCATCCAATAGGTAGGAAGACATGTAGAAAATAGATTTCTTTCCCTTGGGAGGATTCTGGGAATTAGCTACATAGATCTTTAGCTGGTGAGACAACCAGTCTTACTGGTTAAATGGTTTCCCTTCATTCACAATCTCATTCAGCAAGAACGCCCAACCTTCTGGGAAGGTTTTGGTACTATTTTGACCATAGATCCCGCAAGACAGAACTATCAAGTACTGAAATTTCTTCTTGAGAGATTTTGTATTGTAATTTTTGGTGGGTGTCTAACAAAAATTTGTTGGCTCTTTCACCCAACCTTTGACAACATGTTTTGTGCTCAAGTAGCCAGTGACTGCATAAAATCGAGAATCCATGAATGATTCTATCATCAGTAAATGATACATAAGATGATAATCTTGTGACATGAAAGAGGAAATCCATTGTCCACTATTAAGAATCATGGTATTTTCATCCATATGTGATAGTTTCCACCTGAAAATGTCCGCACATGGAAAAACTGGGCACTTGAATACAATCTTGGGTAATCTTAACTTCTGGACATTCATATAGACCTATCGGTCTTAAAGATTTTCTTTGAAACCTTTTTCTGAGAACACTTCATTCACCTTCTGCCATGTAATTTCTGAATCTTTCTCTATAAAAAACTAAGTATCTGAGAAAACTGGCAAGTTCACTAGAGTACTCTCAACTGCCTCCCTGATGCTACTTTCTAGAGTTTCCTTTGAGAAAGATCTCTTGGGAGTCATGATAATAGTAACTGGTAAAGAGAAGTTCTCAACAACTACAATACCTATAGGATGAAAATGCACTCATGGAAAAAATAAGTTAGCTCAAGCAAACTGACTCAAAAAGAAAGATCAAGGCAACAAACACAAGACTTAGAGGGAAAACTGCTCAATTTATGGACTGAGGCAAGAGACTAGCTTCATGAATTATTCATTGCGTAGTCTCATCAGTCAAGGGAGAGGCTTGTTGCTTGATACTAAGCAATGCACATTCTCAGCATGGGTAGACTGAGGGAGAGGTTGCACATTGCACAGTCTTAGTGGCCAAGGGTGAGGCTTGAGCCCTAAAACTGTACAATAAGTGGTTGTCCAATCTGTGGACTATGCAGTGCGTAGTCTCAAAGGCCAAGCATGAGGCTTGATCCTCTAAGTTGTAAAATGCATAGTTGGTGATGGAAAATTCTAGCCAAATGAAGGGAAGATCTTCCCGAAAAGAGGATGGGAAAGTGGCAAATATTGTTGACACCTAATCATCAAGATTGGGTGAATAACTAAAATTGATGTAAATAAATAATAAGAAATATGAATAGTCACTAGGAGATGAAATGAAAAGTCTCTCCCTCATGTAGATAATAAAGACCAACTTGAATGAATATCAATGAATTGATTTGAGGAGCTACTGCCTGGTCTGACATGGTATCAGAGCCAACACCATTTTTGGCTTCCCTTTGCTTTGTAACTCCCCATTCTGCCTATGATATTCTGAATCCTATGCAGACTCGCTATCTTGGTAGCTCTGACACTTCTACTAGCTTGAACACATTATTCTCTATTATTCACCTGCATACAAAACGCTGCTCTCTGCATACAAAGCGCTACTCTCTGTCTATTATTCACTTGCATACAAAACATTGTTCCTGTCACTGCTCTCTATACATCAATTACTTGTTGCTATTCACTATTATTCACCGGCATACAAAACGCTGCTCTCTGCATACAAAACACTGCTTCATGTGTAATTGAGCTGTGCTAACTATGAGCCTTTGTGCCTTCGAAACCCATCATGCATTTGGAGGAGGGTTGTCTGTCCATTTGAATAATTAAATTTTGTGTTAATTGAATAATGGTGGTTGTTCATTGAATAATGGTATGTGTTGGTCACATTTCTTGGTGCGGGAATGTGGATATATCTCCTGGTGTAGTTATTTATATATGGTACGTATATTTTTCATTGTGATAAAAAAAAAATCCTGCATTGAATATGCTGGTTGATTGGTTGCTGCTATGCATTGTTTGAGGAATTGCCATTGTTTCCATACACTGTATGTGGTCTTGGGTTCGTGCTTACCATGGTGAACACTGTCTGACATTGACATAGTGAATTGGTTTGAGCACTGAACGTTGCCTAATGTTGAGATGATAGTCAAAATTATGTTTCTACGGTCAATGAAATTGTGACTTAACTGCTGCATTGAAACACTGGTCTTTGGATGGTTTTAATACACCATTTTTTTATATTATTTTAATACATGCATGTTGCCTCTTTTGTGTAATACCACTAATCCAAATTGGATCCTAAAACACTCTCTAAGTTTTCATAACTCTGTACAATTCATGCCAAAGTTTCAAAGACTTACAAAGGCCAAGCTTATCAGGAATACCCTCAGAACAATCGTAATTTGTGAGCAGCGCGGAGCAACAAGGACCCTCGGTCAAGCGCGCAGACCGTTGGCCCATGGCAACACGTGCTATCATGAAACAATGAAATGGGAGGCCTTTCTGAGAAATGGGGGAGGCTTCTGATATGCAATTAGTGACAAGTCGCTAATCGCATACCGCCAGGAAAACCCCTTAGAGAAGAAAAAGCCTCAAGTGACTCGGACTCGAAAAGTAAAAAACCATACAGAATTTGCCGATTCCGTCAGAGGTGGGTCCCACATCAAAACTAGTAGGATATCGGAAGGGCTTTGAGTGGTAAGTGGTTTCAACCGAGTCCTGCCTGATGCCACATACTGGGTGCCAGCCGTCTGGTGGAAGAAAGAGAAAACCGCTCACATCGAATGGGTAAATGTCAGGCTACTTACTTGCCTGATATGGATGGAGACTGTAGGATCTGGAAGCCCCAGATCGATAGCATAAATGCGATCTGATGGATGACTAGATTTAATGGGGTAAACAGGCCGAGTTGTATAAATTTTGAAGTCTAGCATGAACGATGAGTTTGCAGAGGAATCATGTTCGTGAGCAATCTAGGAACAAATGGAAATAACGACCGTTCAAACATTTCCAAGAGAACTGACACTTGTTTCGTTATGAAACAGGTGGACACCTCCCTGTGAGGCATTAAATAGTGATGATGATGATGCAGAATAGAGGAATTCAAATTCACGGAGGTAGGAGAACCAGAAAGCTGGGAAACGGAAATTAAAATTCAGAAAGCAAACAAGCTTTAAAGACATGAACTGACAGGAGCAGAGGAGGAGTTGGTTAGACGTAGAAAGCTAAGAGCAGAGAATAGAAAGAAGAAGTCAAGCTGACCTGAAGGAAGCATCGAGCCAGACAGAGCCAAAGAGAGTTAGAGAGTATGTGTACTCCAGAGAAGGCTTGAGAGGTTCAAGCGAACTCCTCGGCATAGGCCTGTCATGTATGAGTCTCAAATTGGGCTCATACTACTGTGACCAATAAAGGTCGAGTTTCAGTAAGGAGAGTCTGTGTACTCCAGAGACTTGGGGGGTCCAAGTCCAGTCCTACTGATTTATATCTTTTTAGTGAGACTCGAATTGAGCTCACTGTTGTAAAAACTCTACTTTGAAAACATAATAGAGAGGCCACCACTAAAGGCTAGACTAGGAGGCGTAGACCAGGAGCATTGGGTGAACTCCTTATTAAACTTGTTGTGTTTACATGTTTGCCTGTTATGTTTTCTCTAACTACCTCAGTGTCTATGTATTTCACAATCTTATCGATCCATTGCATAAAGTAACATAGGCACATCCATGCACATGAGTCTGTAATACCTTTAATTCTTTGTCCCAGATAAATTCCAGATCAAGTGGTATCAGAGCTATTTTGGTTACTAAGGTTAGACAAGCTTGTGTTGGATTTTGTTGTTGAATGCTAACTAGATCAAAGCTTAAATTAGGCGAAGGAGAGTTGGTTGGAGCTAACCCATAAATTGGAAGAGTCTACCCTAAGAGGAAAATGTCAGAAGAAAACCCCTTGGAATTAGACTCCCAGTTCATGGATGGTTTCCTAACCATGAAAGCCATGGTGGAGGAAATGTATAGGGAATTTAAGAAAGGTAGAGATGAAGATTCATCAAACTCCAAACAAGACAAAGGAGTAGAAGAATCTCTCCTCCATGACCACTCTAAAGTTAAAGGGAAAGAAGAAAAACTTCCCACACCTCCCAGTAGCGCTAAAAATAAAAAGAAGACATATTTGATTAAATTATATGTTAAACTTGATTTGTCAATATATGATGGAGAGTTGACTGCAGAGAAGCTGGATAATTGGATTAGACAAATTGATATTTATTGCAGAGTGTAGAGCATCAATTCAGACAAGAGTAAGATTCAGCTGGCCAACCTACACCTTCGAGGCATTGCCTTGGTATGGTGGGAAGGCAGGACACAAGCTCACCTAAAGAAACATAGTAAAATTCTTTTTGTTTGGAGTGAATTTGTTTCTACAATTAAAAAGCAATTCTATCCACTAGCCTATATGCAGCAAGCCATGATGAGCTGGCAAACTCTTCACCAATTAAAATGGCAAAGTGTACAAGGCTACACCTAAGAATTTAGGAAAAGAGCTTTGATTCTAGGAATTTTTTTAGATTCACTTGAAACTCTGCTGAAGTATATAGGTGGTCTATGCAACTACTTAAGGCACACTATTCTCATGTTTAATCCCACTAGCATAGATGAGGTATCTATTTAGGCTACACATCTAAAGGCTAGAGGTAAGAATGTGAACCCAGAAGTTGGGGGATCATCAAAACACACTACAAGCAAGAATAAGGAGAAAATAAAATAGAAATGGAAAGAGAGGAAGACAAATACTGTACAAAAGACAAAATCTTCATGCACTCACTGTAAGAAGGATGGGCATGATGATGAACACTGCTGGATTCTGCATCTGGAGCTAGAACCCAAGAAATACGAGGGAAAAAATAAGAAGCTGCTGCAGTTATTCAAAAAGATTTGGGGTCAGACTTAGGGGATGAAACAACAATCGCAGCCACAAGTATAAAGGGTAAAAATTCTGAAGCATCTACTAGTAATTCTACACAATCTACTGATAATGAAGAAGATGAGAGGAAAAGGCATGAGCTTTTTCATATTCAAGTTATTTCCAAAAATCAAAAGATTGATACTTTGTTTGATAGTGGCTCACAAGTAAATTTAATTTCTAAATCAATTGTAAAAAAGTTGGGATTACTAACCACACCTCACAAGAAACAATATCCATTAGGTTGGTTATGTGATAAAGTAAAGCTACAAGTGACTAGACAATGTAAACTTAAGTTTTCTTTTGGGTCAGCATTTGGAAATGAGGTTGAGTTAGATATAGTTCCTTTGGATATATGTGGAATTGTGTTAGGAAGTCCTTAATTGTATGATAGAAAAGCTATTTTCTATAGAGTTGAGAACAAGTATCAACTCGTTAAAGATGGAATCAAATATATTGTAAGAGCTCATCAACTCAAGAATAATTATACTCTCATAAACTCAAGGCAGATGAAAAGAATTGTAAATTCATGCAAACAAGCTTTACTGATGGTTGTAAAGGAAAAGAAACCTGATAAAACCAATGTATTTAAGGGCTGTGATGCTAAACAACAAGCTAATTTAGAAAAAGTTGTTTCAGAATATGATATATTATTTCAAGAACCTAAAAGTCTGCCACCCAAAGAGGAAATAATACATGATATTAATTTGCAGCAAGATGCTCCATTGCCTAACATCAGAATGTACAGGTTGTTCGCTTTAGAGAATGCAGAAATCAAGAAGCAAGTACAAGAGCTCCTCGAGAAAGGATTCATAAGACCTAGCACATCACCATGTGGGTCTTCAATTGTCTTGGTGAGAAAGAAAGATGGCTCATGGAGAATGTGCATTGGTTACCAAGCACTGAATAAGATAACAATAAAAAATCGTTATCCCCTTCCTCGCATGGATGATATATTAGATTAGTTGAAAGAAGTTGTTTATTTTTCCAAGTTGGACTTGCATAGTGGCTATCATCAGCTCAGAGTTGTAGAGCAAGATGCATGGAAGACTGCTTTCAAAACAAAGCATGGATTGTATGAGTGGTTGGCTATGCCTTTTGTCTTAACTAATGCTCCTGCTACTTTCATGAGAGTAATGAATGATGTACTCAGACCTTTTATTGATGTTTTTGTGATTGTATATTTAGATGACATTCTGATATTCAATAAAACATGGGAAGAACATTTAAAGCATGTCAAGCAGACTCTAGATGTTTTGAAAAGAGAAAAACTTTATGTTAAACTCTCAAAATGTGAATTTGGAAAAACATCTTTGAATTATTTGGGTCATATTGTAGGGGGTGGTGAATTGAAGATAGATCCCTCCAAGGTTGCAGTCATTGTAAACTAGCCTAAAGCCAAATCTATTACAGAAGTTAGAAGCTTCCTAGGAGCAACACAATATTGGAGAAAGTTTATTTCTAACTTTTCCTTAATTGTAGCTCCCTTACATGCTTTAACAAGATTGAACAAGGAGTTTTAGTGGGGAGGCAAACAGCAGAAATCCTTCGACACCTTGAAAGAAAAGACCATTTGAGATTGAAATGGATGCCAGTGACTATGCCATGGGAGCATTGTTGATGCAGCACGGTAAGCCCATATGTTATCATTCTGAGACATTTAATTCTGTGGTAGTTAACTATCCCACATATGATAAAGAATTGTATGCATTAGTACAGAGTGTGAAAAAGTGGAAACATTACCTAATGGGCAAAGAGACAGTTATAAATATTGATCATCATCCACTTCAATATTTCCACTCAAGACACTATAAGTGGATGGGCTTTCTACAATAGTTTCATCTAGTCATCAGATATAAAAAGGGCATACACAATAAAGTTGCAGACATATTGTCCAGACCAATCATAAATGCATCTAGTATACTTAAGCATCATTCAGTATTGCATGAAAGCTACATTGAACAATATGCTCAAGATATAGATTTTAAAGATGTATATGCAACTTCAAGTCAAGACAAACAAGTAGAAGAATTGGATTATCATGTTAAGGACCAGCTCTTGTATCATTTTGGGAAGTTATCCATTCCACAAATTGAAAGAGTAAAGATAATTTGAGAAGCACACACTTCTCTAATATCAGGTCACTTTGGTGTAAGTAAAATAGTTGCACAGCTGAAAAAATTTTGTTATTGGCCAAAAATGAATGAGACACTTTCTAGATATGTAAGAAGGTGTACTATGTGTGCTAAAAGCAAGCCCAACAATAGAAAACAAGGCTTGTACACCCC